>WNGS01009106.1:17432-34434 GCA_020271785.1 Procambarus virginalis
AAAAAGCATTAAACATCCCTCACAGAACTAAACAATCCTTTACTCATCCAAACCGGACTTAGCTTTCATAACCGAATCCTGGCTCACTCCCAAACAAAATCCTATTTTTAAAAACTTTCAGATGCAGAGACTGGACAGACCAAACCGTATGGGTGGTGGTATTTTCCTCCTAACACGGAGTAACATGACATGTAAACCTGTAACGCTTACACATTTTGTAAATGGTCAACTAGAAATTTTAGCATGCCTAATACCCTACAATGGTACACATATCCTTTCTGGGTATATACAACCCTGGTGGCACAATAAATTTAAATGAACTGGAATTCTATCTTAACCAATTACGGCAACCGATCATTGTTACAGGTGATCTCAATGCAAACCACCCCACATGGAGTAGAGGTACCCAAAATACTGCAGGCACCGATTTATATAACTACTTAGACACTACACCATATATTCTTCTTTCGCCGCCCTACCTTGCAACCTACTTTAACTACAGAACCAATTATGAAGCCTCATTGGACATCTGCTTTGGCTCGGCGCACTTTCAACATGAACTACAGTTTCATACTGGACCAGATATTGGTAGTGACCACAAACCCCTCATTATAAAATTTACTAACTTTCAGCCACCAACCCCCCCCCTAACGCTCCCCAAGTGGAACATTAAGAAACTAGATAAGAAAAAATGGGCTGATACTGTCTGTCTCCCAGATACAGACGATGTAGACCCAAACACGCGACTGTCCACAATCACCTCGGCCATAAATTCTGCAGCCACCCAAATGCTCAAGAAAACTTCAGGACATAGGTCCAATAAACCACTTAAACCATGGTGGAACGCGGAATGTGCACGAACAGTTGCTTTACGCCGACGAGCCATACAAAAACAAAGACGTCAACCCTCCCTACAGAACTGGGATAATCTCCGGCGGGCCACAGCAGAAGCCAAAAAAACCATACTGTCAGCAAAGCGAGCATCATGGGCAAAATTTTGTGATAGCCTCACACCCACTACGCCACATTCAAAAGTCTGGGCTACATTTAACAGCATTAAAGGTCGCCCAACATTCCCTTCGTTTCCCCTGATGATCAACGGTTCACTCTGTCAAACACCTCAGGAGCGTGCAAATGTTCTTGCTGAATGTCTTAAAGTTACCCTCTCAACACCCTTCTTTCATGCCCAAGAACTCTCCCTCAGACAAGAAATTGACCATGCCATACTGCTACTCATGCTCGGCGTCGACAACATGTACACCTTAAGCGAGCTACAATTAGCCTTAACCCGCCTACCTCTTGGCAAGGCACCTGGAGAGGATGGAATTCCATATGAACTCATTAAATGTCTTCCATCGACTGCACATAGTACTCTCCTAAACTATTACAACCTATGCTGGACTCACGGAAATATTCCCTCATAATGGCAGACCAGTATTATTCTTCCGTTCCTTAAACCAGGAAAAGACCCATCCCAACCTGCGTCATACAGACCTATTTCCCTACTATCATGTCTCAGTAAAGTCATGGAAAGACTGGTACATACTCGCCTCCAATGGTACCTAGAATATAATAATATTATACCGTCACTCCAAGCTGGATTTCGACCGCAATGCTCCACACTCGATCAAATACTCTGCCTTGAACATGAAATCCGCACCTCCCTCAGAAGCAGCAAATTTTGTATTGTTCTCTACTTAGACCTCAAAGGAGCTTTTGATAGCATTCCTCATACTTGCCTCCTCGCAAAGCTTGCGCGTTTAGGCGTACAGGGAAGATTACTTTTATGGTTAAAATCCTATCTTACGAACAGGACCTCTAAAGTCTATATACAAGGCGAGTTTTCTGATGACATCCCAATACAAACGGGTGTCCCACAAGGCTCCATACTAAGCCCAACCCTTTTTGCTGCATTCTTAGCAGATTTGCCAAACACCCATCCTGTTCACCTCTCGGCGTACGCCGACGACTTAACATTGTATTATTCAGACAACGCCTTACCTAATACAGTCTCAACAATGCAAACAGCACTTGACCACCTCATAGATTGGACACAACAATGGGGCCTTCAAGTTAGTACTACCAAAACCTATTATCAAATTTTCACTAAAAAAAGACTTGTTCATCTACCCACCCTCACAATACACAACACTCCCATCCAACACGTACGAGAACATAAATACCTTGGCATGCACTTAGACTCGCCCTCACTTACCTGGAAAGCACACATTCAACACCTTAAACAGACGACACAACCCCGACTCGCCATACTGAAAGCCCTCACTGGCACCACCTGGGGAGCACACCATAAAATCCTGCTCCGTTTCTATACAACCTACATTCGCAGCCAACTAGACTATTGTTGCCAAGCATATGCGTCGGCTGCGCCTACTAACCTACAGAGCCTAGAGGTCATCCAAAACAATGCCATGCGACTTATATGTGGCGCAATGCGTTCCACTCCTATCCTCGGACTTTACGGGGAAACGGGCCTCACAAGCCTAGCCACCAGACGAGACATAATGTGTGCCAACTATCTGTCACTCTGTACCACTGCTCACCAGACACACCCATACAGATCAAAAATTAACCCAACAGTTAACCCACATATCCCCCGCTTCCCAACCAATCACTCACAACCTTTCCTCACACGGGCTACAAATAACCTCAATATAGACCTCTCTCTACTCCAAAACTCGGAAACACAACTTACTGTTCCCCCTATTCCACCTTGGCTTTATACAACTCCAAATACAGCAATACAACTCGAAGACAACATTCCAAAGTCTGCACCAAACTCAGCCATAGCCTCAGTCTTTCTCTCAACAATGGAAAATTGCTACCCAAATACCACAGAGATTTATACAGATGGATCTCGCATCATCACGAACAACGTACCCTCGGTCACCAGCGCTGTATGGATACCGGAATACCATCTCAAGCAGGGATGGCGGTTACCAAACCAACTATCTGTTTTCACAGCTGAATTATATGCCTTATATCAAGCTCTCCAAATAATCACAACATTACCAATCGGGACATATACAATCTGCAGTGACTCCAAGAGTGCGATTCAAGCAATTACGTACTCTTCAACAACATGCAAGGAGTTTGTTTACCCATGTCTTCAACTTCTTCATGAACATCGATTGAACGGTTATGATACCTCTATCCAATGGGTCCCAGCGCATTGTGGTATTCTCCATAATGAACTAGTAGATCAACTAGCCAAAGCAATGCACAACACACCTCACATTACCCGTCATCCAATTCCCCATGTTGCACGTAAAGGAGCCTTCAAAAATACCATCACCCAAGATTTTGCGACGAAATGGAAAACGTCATGCTCACCTTTGTACTATGGGTCCATTAAAAAGAAATGGGAAACTTGGAAACATAGATATAAAAACAGAGAAATTGATATAGCGATAACCAGATTAAGGCTGGGACACACCAAACTAGCAGCACACAGCTCTAAGTACAGAACAGACATCAACGAACTCTGCATTCACTGTCAGGTGCCTGAAACAGTCGAACACTATCTCCTTCACTGCTTCCGACATTATAGTGCCAGAGTAAATTTCAAACAAGTACTTATCTCACTTAAAATACCTTTTACCATCGAGCATATATTAGGAGGCGGTGACCACTCGTTACAGGAAAAATACCAAATAGTCAAAGCACTGGCTAAATATCTCCAGTCGACCAACAAACTGGGTCACATCTGACCCGCGCCACATTTATACCTGGCGCCACCAACAGCTAAACACAGAAAACAACCGCCTCGTCGCAGTACCAAGGATCAGCTGACGCTATAAACACAACACACCGCCCTACGGTGCGGCAAGTCTCCCTCTAACACACACCTCTGTTTTAGTCGCCGCTCCTCTGTCTACAGCACAACGCAACAAGAACTTTTAAAACTCTTATCATCTTCAACATAAACGCCTCTACCAACATCTGTACTGGTGCAGTCATCGGGAGGACAAACCCTTCATGCAAACTGCACCTACTATCAAGAAGAAGAAGAAGATATGTAAACAAACATGAAAATGGCTTAAGGGAAGAGAAGTCATGCCTAACGAACCTACTCGAGTTGCGTGATATAAATAAGACTGAGCAGGACTTTGACACAGTAATTCCCCCCCTCCAAAAAAAGAGATTACTAAAAAATATACTTGAAAGGCAGGCGGGAACAAGCGGAGGAACGCTGACAAGGATCAGAGACAGGAATCAGAGTGACAGTAAGGAGCGAGAAGTGCTTCAAAGTGCCTCAAAGTGACAAAGTAATGAGTGGAGTACCTCAAGGATCGGTGTTGGGACTCGTGTTGTTTCTGATCTATCAACAGGAGTTGATATGCCGATATTTGCAGATGATGCAGCATTAATAAAAAAAAGAGTTGGAATAGATGAGTGTTGAAAGATTGTCCAAGATGACTTAGTTATGCTGTAGAGTTGTTACAAAAAATGGATTTTGGATTTCAACACCATCAAGTGTAAGGTGATGGATACAGAAAGAGGTAACAGGTTCCAAAAAAGACGGTACACAATAAAGGGAAACAACTACCTCCCTGTAACGACCTAACACTAAGCCTAACTGCAGCTCATATAAACAGAATAACGTCAACAATAGACTCTACTCTAGCCACTCAAAACATTCAGGATCCCAAATAAGGGGGCATTTAGAGCTCTATCCACTACCTACGTCATACCGGTTTTAGAATATGCAGCCCCATCCTGGAGCCCCATCTAAAAATACACTTAAGAAAACTCGGAAAACTTCAGAAGTTTGGCTATGAAGAAGGACTGAAAGAAATAGACCTGAAGTCGCTTGGAAAGAGGAAAAATATGGGGACAAATATGACAGAGTCGTGCAAGATGCTTAAGATGATTGACAAAGTGAAGAAAAGAGGAAATAATGGCCAAGAACACCAAGAGAAGAGGGGCACGGAAGGAAACAAAGGGTCATACTGAGAGAAGAGTGAGAAGAGGTCAGCGGTCCGGTCCCACGCTAACTCTAATACACATCAATGCTTATAGACGGTGACAAGGTTACGAGCAGAGGCAGAACAGAGGAACATTGTGAGAATCGACTTGAGAATGGTCCAGGACGGACCGAAATGTCGTCGTCACTTCTCCTTCTAGTGTGTGGTCTGGTCAACACACTTCAGCCACGTTATTGTGACTCATCGCCTGCTTACCTTTGAGAGGAAATGCAAGTTCATCTACACATTCCTCAAATGTTTTTGATAGATGAAAAAAGGGAATTCAACCCTACTAACGTTATTGTTATGACAATGGAAGCAGAATGTATCCTTTAGATAAAGGATAGACAACATCCCTCACAGGAGGAGGATCTGGGTCTGCGTCTATCGTGAATATCTTGAGATGATTTCGGGGCTTAGCGTCGCCGCGGCCCGGTCCTCGACCAGGCCTTCTTTTTGTTACACATCCCCAGGAAGCAGCCCGTAGCAGCTGTCTAACTCCCAGGTACCTATTTACTGCTAGGTGAACAGGAGCATCAGGATGAAAGAAACTCTTCCCATTTGTTTCCGCCTCCGCCAGGGATTGAACCCGGAACCTCAGGACTACGAATCACGAGCGTTGTCCACTCAGCTGCCAGGCCCCTATACATAATACCAACCTTGATGCCGAAGGCCACAAAATAACGTCTGCGGGAAATACAAAACTGGCATATATGCGAACAACCTGCGTGAGCCTAGAAACGAAAGCCGTCAGAATACTGTTAACATACGTGCGACCATTCCTCGAGTATGCAGCCCCTGTACGGATTCACCGCTCGAAGCACCACACACGAAAATCTAGAGCGTTTGCCGAGATATTCAACTTCACTTGCCTAGGAACTGAGAGGGAAGGGAAGGAAATTAACAGAGGGGAAAGCGCCAAGCCATTACAACTATATAGCACTGGGAAGGGTCAGGTTAAAGGTTCGGGATGGGACGGGGGGAAAGGAATGGTGCCCAACTACTTCTGGACGGTCGGGGATTGAACGCCGATCTGCATGAAGCCAAACCGGAGAACTTGACCTCGCTGGAGAACATGATAACAGCGTACAAGATACTAAGGAGGAACACCTAAGTAGTGAAAAAAGTAATATTTAGAACAAGTAACAAGTAAAGGCAGCATCGACCGAAATTGGAAACACAAATGAATCAATTCTGAATTTGATTTTATATTGTTAAAATGTTAAATATACGAAATTAGTTAAATGAAGATACTGTTAAACATTTATATACATAGCTTTAAAAGCAAAAAGTATAAGTACATCGGAGTTAAAAACTCATTGCCTTAACCAATAGACTTCTGGAAAGGTGGAGCCTAGGAGCTAAGGCTCGACGCCGCAAGCACATCTTGCTGAGTACATCTAGGTAAGTACAACATATTTAATTATGATAATTGAACAGGATGGTAAAATATACAGGTAAACCTGGGACACACATGAGCAAGCTAACTGAATAATGATGTGTCCTTTTATGGGACACCAGGAGGAGGAGGAGGAGGGGCAGGAGGAGGAGGAGGAGGAGGAGCAGGAGCAGAGGAGGAGGAGGAGGAGGAGGAGGAGGAGGAGGAGGAGAAGATGAAGAGGAGGAGGAGGAGGAAGAGGAGAAGATGGGAAAGCAGGGAAAAAGAAGTAAATCTAATATGAAGCTGAAATTATGTCTGTGAGTGAAGAAATATTTTGATCTCCTACAGTGTCCTCCCCTCACTGTCCTCCCCTCACCTGTCCTCCCCTCACCTGTCCTCCCCTCACCTGTCCTACCCTCACCTGTCCTCCCCTCACCTGTCCTTCATCACCTGTCCTCCTCTCACCTGCCTCCCCTCACCTGTCCTCCCCTCACCTGTCTCCCCTCACCTGTCCTCCTCACCTGTCCCCCCTCACCTGTCCTCCCTCACCTGTCCTCCCTCACCTGTTCCTCCCCTCAACTGTCCTCCCTCACCTGTCCTTCCTCACCTGTCATCCCCTCACCTGTCCTCCCCTCACCTGTCCTCCCCTCACCTGTCCTCCCTCACCTGCTCCCCTCACCTGTCCTTCCCTCACCTGTCCTCCCTCACCTGTCCTCCCCTCACCGTCCTCCCTCACTGTCCTTCCCTCACTGTTCCTCCCCTCACCTGTCCTCCCCTCACCTGTCCTCCCCTCACCTGTCCTCCCTCACCTGTCCTCCCCTCACTGTCATCACCTCACCTGGCCTCCCCTCACCTGTCCTCCCTCACCTGTCCTCCCCTCACCTGTCCTCCCTCACCTGTTCCTCCCCTCACGTCCTTCCCTCACCTGTCCTCCCTCACCTGTCCTCCCTCACCTGTCCTTCCCTCACCTGTCCTTCCTCACCGGTCCTTCCCTCACCTGTCCTCCCCTCACTGTCCTCCCTCACCTGTCCTCCCCTCACCTGTCCTTCCCTCACCTGTCCTTCCCTCACCTGTCCTCCCCTCACCTGTCCTCCCCTCACCTGTCCTCCCCTCACCTGTCCTCCCCTCACCTGTCCTCCCCTCACCTGTCCTTCCCTCACCTGTCCTTCCTCACCTGTCATCCCCTCACCTGTCCTCCCTCACCTGTCCACCAATGCCGATGGGGTATCCAATAAAGCAGAGGAAAATAAAAGAAAGGATTAGCGAAGCAGACCCAGACGTAATTGCAATGGTGGAAAAAATAAAATAAATGATACGATCTCGGATGCAATCTTCCCAGAGGCTACCAAGTAATAAGGAAGAAGGAACACACAAAAACAGGGAGGATGAGTAGCACTCCGCATAAAGCGGAAAATGGAAATTTGAGGAACTAGAGAATCATGGAACTAATGGAAACACAGGTCCATACCCAACCTGTCCTCTTAAAAGGAAAACGTCGCTTTTGGCCGTTTGCCCATATGGCTGAATATGGACGTAATTTGAAAATGAAAAGAAAATATATTGGATTTTTTTTTCAACAACAGTAAGTTAAGGGTCCTCTGGTAGGTTAGGTGGGCAGGAAATTCTCATAAAGTTTCAAAACGTTATGAAAAACGTTAATGGAAAGTTCCTCTTCTAACCTGTCCGAGTAAGCCGGACGACTCAAACAGAAAACGAACAGTACGTCACTTTTGTGAGTCGATTTCATTTCAAATTACGTCCAATTTGGCCATAGCGTGCATACCAGCCAAAAGTGACGATATTTTTAAGAGGACGGGTTGCTATACCTGCGATTCTGAGAGCAGATGGGAAAAGGATTGTGATCTTGATAATCTACAATCCCTCACCAAAGGGAAGAAGACCCAGACAGGAATATAATGGTCATAACAAGACATGTATAGATGAACTGCAGAGGGCAGCAACAACAGCTCACAGGGGGCCCTGGTGGCTGAGTGGACAGCGCTCGGGACTCATAATCCTAGAGACCGGGGATCGATCCCAGGCGATGGTGGAAACAAATGGGAAGAGTTTCTTTCATCCTGATGCCCCTTTTCACCTAACAGTAAATAGATACCTGGGAGTTAGACAGCTGCTACGGGCTCCTTCCTGGGGGGGGGGGTGAAAAAAAGTTGATTGATTGACAGTGGAGAGGCGGGTCGAAAGAGCCATAGCTCAACCTCCGCAACCACAACTAAGTGAATACACTAGGTGAATACAGAAGGAGAGCGAAACTGTTTGTCATGGGGGACCCCAATCACGGAGACATCGATTGGCACTCAAGAAATCCCCGTGGTGGGGAAGAAACGTGGGTAGCAAAGTTAGTAGACTTTTTATACAGGAATTTCCTAACACAACCTGTGAAGGAAGACAAAGGGAAAAGGAGGGGATACATCTAGTCTATTAGACCTGATTTCCCCCAGAATAAGGAAGACATTATGAATAAGGAACATGAAATACCACTAGGAGCCACTAGGAGCCACTAGGAGCCACTAGGAGCCACTAGGAGCCACTAGGAGCCACTAGGAGCCACTAGGAGCCACTAGGAGCCTCTAGGAGCCACTAGGAGCCACTAGGAGCCACTAGGAGCCACTAGGAGCCACTAGGAGCCACTAGGAGCCAGTGGTATTTCAACACGACCAAATGTAAAGTTATGGAAATGAGACTAAGTACCAGGAGACCAAAGGGTCAGTACACAATGAAGGGAAAACTACCTTTCTGTTACGATTCAAGAATGTGACCTGGGAGTGGACGTAACACTAAATCTAACTCCTGAAGCACATATAACTCGGATTACGACAGCAGCATACTTTACGTTAGCAAAAGTTAGAGGGTCATTCAGAAACCTACTTAAAGGAGACATTCAGAGCACTTTACACTGCCTACATGAGACCAGTCTTAGAGTATGCAGCGCCACCATGGAGCCTCCACCTAAGGAAACAGGAAAAGATTCAGAAATTTGCGACGAGGCTTGTCCCAGAGTTACGAGCGATGGGAGTATGAAGAGCGACTGAAGAAACTGAACCTGACTACGTTAGAAAAAAGTAGGGAGCAGGGAGATATGACAGCAGCATACAAATACTTTGGGGGATTGACAGAGTGGAAATAGAAGAAATATTCACAGGGAATACCAGCAGAACGAGGGGACGTGGGTTTCCATGTCCCCTCTATGGCTCACCTGAGCTGGAAACTCAGATCAGTCATAGACGAGTCAAAGAAAGTTTATTTTTAGCATGGAGAGTAGTGGGGAATGCACTAAAGGAGCACATTGTGCATGCAAACACTAATCATAGCTTGGAAATAAGGTATAATAAAGAATAATAATATAGTCATTGTTTTAAACAACCAGCGGCTAGAAAAGCGGGATCCAAGAGCCAGAGCTCAATCCTGCAGGCACAAGTTGGCGAGTAAAAACACACACACACACACACACACACACACACACACACACACACACACACACACACACACACACACATACACACACAAGGGGCCTCGTAGCCTGGTGGATAGCGCGTAGGACTCGTAATTCTGTGGCCCGGGTTCGATTCCCGCACCAGGCAGAAACAAATGGTCAAAGTTTCTTTCACCCTGAATGCCCCTGTTACCTAGCAGTAAATAGGTACCTGGGAGTTAGTCTGTGTGTGTGTGTGTGTGTGTGTGTGTGTGTGTGTGTGTGTGTGTGTGTGTGTGTGTGTGTGTGTGTGTGTGTGTGTGTGTGTGTGTCTGTATGTATGTTGTGGAAAAAAAGTAGTTAGTAAAGAGTTGATTGACAGTTGAGATGCGGCCGAAAGAGCAAAGCTCAACCCCCGCAAACACAACTAGGTGAATACACACACACACACACACACACAGGGAATCGACAGAGTAGATAAAGACAGGCTATTTAACACAAGGGGCACACGCACTAGGGGACACAGGTGGAAACTGAGCGCCCAAATGAGCCACAGAGATATTAGAAAGAACATTTTTAGTGTCAGAGTGGTTGACAAATGGAATGCATTAGGCAGTAATGTGGCGGAGGCTGACTCCATACACAGTTTCAAGTGTAGATATGATAGAGCCCAATAGGCTCAGGAACCTGTACACCTGTTGATTGACGGTTGAGAGGCGGGACCAAAGAGCCAGAGCTCAACCCCCGCAAGCACAATTAGGTAAGTACAATTAGATAAGTACACCTCATTTCCATTAAGTGAACAACCTCAAGACGTTGGGAAGGTAGCTAATTTGGTGCTTGTACATAGTTAAGAACAACAAGACAGTGAACTACCCCCCTCCCCAAACACCCACCCCTCCTCATCAATTCACTCCTCACTTTCCTCACTCATCCCTCAACCTTACCTAGGTACAACTATACATAAAAAAAACACAACAAGATTACAATCATTTTGATTCAAAACTTCATGTTTAATTCACCACAGGGAAGAGTCCTTGACAGTCAAATACTGACTTATTAATGTCAGTGAATGATTGTTTATCTATGTCTTAATGTGAAGTGACAATACAGATGCTCATTTGATTTTAAATATTTTAATATCTAATACATTAAGAGTCCCGACAGTCTTTTGTTTTTATGATGGGATGGAATTTAGTTATGTTTATTTTTGTTTATTTATTTGGTTCGTTAATTATATATTCTTTATGATGGTATATTACCTCGTTATATAGTTCGTATATGATTATATTCTTGAGGTTATCTTGAGATGATTTCGGGGCTTAGCGTCCCCGCGGCCCGGTCCTCGACCAGGCCTCCTTATTATTACACATCCCCAGGAAGCAGCCCGTAGCAGCTGTCTAACTCCCAGGTACCTATTTACTGCTAGGTGAACAGGGGCATCAGGGCTAAATAAACTCTGCCCCATTTGTTTCAGCCTCCGCCGGGGATTCAACCCGGAACCTAAGGACTACGATGTTTCGGTCAGTCTTGGAACATTATCAAGTCGATTGTGATTTAGATTTCCTAAATCTAAACTTACCCAGTTTATACCCATTGTTTCGTGTTCTGTCTTTTGTTGATACTTTTAATACCCTATAAATATCCCCTTTGTTATGTCCATTCATCCGCTTGTAAACCTCTATCATGTCACACCTAACTCTTCGCCTTTCTAGAGAATGTAATTTAAGCTTTGTTAATCTTTCTTCATATGAAAGATTTCTAATTTGGGGAATTAACTTAGTCATCCTACGCTGGACACGTTCAAGTGAATTTATATCCATTCTATAATATGGCGACCAAAACTGAACTGCATAATCTAAATGGGGCCTAACCAGAGCAAGATATAGCTGAAGAACCACACCAGGTGTCTTGTTACTAACACTTCGATTAATTAATCCCAGTGTCCTATTTGCCTTATTACGAACATTCGTGCATTGATCCTTTTGTTTTAAATTCTTACTAATCATAACTCCCAGATCCCTCTCACAATCCGACTTCGCAATCTCAACACCATCTAGCTCGTATCTTGTAACTCCATCATCATTACCTAGCCTCAGAACTTTACATTTATCAGCATTAAACTGCATCTGCCAGTCCTTTGACCATTTCAAAACCCCATTTTAGATCATCTTGAAGTGATAATGAATCTTTCCGTGTTAATTTCCCTCCCGATTTTCGTATCATCGGCAAATTTGCAAATGTTGCTACTCAAACCTGAATCTAAATCATTTATATATATTATAAACAACAGAGGTCCCAGGACAGAGCCTTGAGGCACTCCACTTACAACATTTTCCCACTTTGACTTAACCCCATTTATACTAACTCTCTATTTCCTTTGGTATAGCCATGTCCTAATCCAGCTTAATATAGCACCCCCAATACCATGAGCCTCCATTTCTTCAATCAGTCTTTCATGTGGCACTGTATCAAAAGCTTTGCTAAAGTCAAGGTACACAACATCACAATCCTTACCACTATCAATTTAAAGTCTTAATAAAATGGTAAAGTCTTACACAACCTGGAGCTCTTAATGTTCAAGTTGTTGACTTAAGTGCAGTAGAGCCCGGCCCGCGCGCCTCCTGCCCCCCTCACTTAAGACACTTGGAGAAAGTTGGTCAAACACTTTGCATCATTGTACTTCCGTATTCACGCCAGCATTCTCCCTCACCCCCACCCCCCCAACCCCCCAGTTCGTCGTCCTCGACCGGTCACATCATCACTAAACTGGTGTATTAAATTGACCCGAACCTAACCTGACCGCGGATCCACGCATAGAAAACGGCACATCAAGTCAATTGTGAACCACTGTGATATTTCCAGTACACCTTAGAAGGTTTAAGCTTAGTCTTAGAAAAGCCTTAATGAGAGTGTAGGTCAAAGTCTTAGAACAAGTCAAGTAACAACTACAAAAGCTTTTGTGGAGATCAACAAAAGAGACATTTATCAATACAATTTCCCAAGCAACTGAGACATGATTCATGCTTTATCTGCGGGTTAATGTTCCGCATTACCTCCGGACCTCCCTAGCAACTTAGACAGCACATTGATGTTGCTTGAGAACCAGTGTAGCGAGTGTTGCTAAAGTGTAGCGAGTTTTGCTAAGTATAGCGAGTGTTGCTAAGTGTCGCGAGTGTTGCTAAGTGTAGCGAGTGTTGCTAAGTGTCGCGAGTGTTGCTAAGTGTAGTGAGTGTTGCTAAGTGTCGCGAGTGTTGCTAAGTGCAGCGAGTGTTGCTAAGTATAGCGAGTGTTGCTAAGTGTCGCGAGTGTTGCTAAAGTGTTGCTAAGTGTCGCGAGTGTTGCTAAGTGTAGCGAGTGTTGCTAAGTGTCGCGAGTGTTGCTAAGTGTCGCGAGTGTTGCTAAGTGTAGCGAGTGTTGCTAAGTGTCGCGAGTGTTGCTAAGTGTAGCGAGTGTTGCTAAGTGTCGCGAGTGTTGCTAAGTGCAGCGAGTGTTGCTAAGTATAGCGAGTGTTGCTAAGTGTCGCGAGTGTTGCTAAAGTGTTGCTAAGTGTCGCGAGTGTTGCTAAGTGTAGCGAGTGTTGCTAAGTGTCGCGAGTAATGCTAAAGTGTTGCTAAGTGTCGCGAGTGTTGCTAAGTGTAGCGAGTGTTGCTAAGTGTAGCGAGTGTTGCTAAGTGTAGCGAGTGTTGCTAAGTGTAGCGAGTGTTGCTAAGTGTAGCGAGTGTTGCTAAGTGTAGCGAGTGTTGCTAAGTGTAGCGAGTGTTGCTAAGTGTCGCGAGTGTTGCTAAAGTGTAGCGAGTGTTGCTAAGTGTAGCGAGCGTTGCTAAGTGTAGCGAGTGTTGCNCCCTAATGCGCCTGTTCACCTAACAGTTAATTGGTACCTGGTAGTTAGACAGCTGCCACGGGCTGCTTCCTAAGTGTGTGTGGAAAAAAAAATCAGTTGACAGTTGAGAGGCGGGCCCAAAGAGCTAGAGCTCCACCCCCCGCAAGCACAACTAGGTGAGTACAAGGTGAACATTAATGACGCAGCTGGTGAACTAGTCTTGTGTCATCAATTTTGACGCAGAAAAGCAGATTTTTTTATTATTATTATTTTCTACCACAGACGTGGCCAGACATTTACAATGCTAACCAGCATATATACATTTCTTCTGTCCTCCATGGACAGGGTTAGAGATGTGTTAAACATATAGTTCAAGGATTTATTGAACAATCAACCACAGAAGGTGATTCGGTGCTTTTAAAATGCTAGCTAACCTATATACGTAAATACATAGATACACAGATTTACGTATGCCCTACATAAAGTGTTCGATGTGTCTTTTACATAGTGTCATAATGTGCATTGCAGGAGAAGTGTGAGCTGCCTCAGCCTCCAGGAGTCTCAGATGAGCTGCAGGAGTGTTCAACAAATGGCTTCGAGAGTTCAACCAGATAAGTGTAAAATAATTAGGAAGGAGAAAGGAGTAAGGAGGCGAGGGACACATACGTACTGAAAAAATTGGAATCTGTTAGTGTGAGAAAGAGAAAGAAAGATCTTGGAGTAGACTAGACCATAAATCTGTCTCCAGAGACACACATCAACACAATCACATCAGCAGCATCTGCAAAGCTGGCAAACATCAGCTTCCAGGTAGTGAAACATGAACGCATTCAACACTCATTACTCACCATGGACCCTATAAGTGCCATAGCATAGCCATAGTCTTAGTTGAGAGGCGGGACCAGTGAGCCAGAGCTCAACCCCCGCAAGCACAACTAGGTGAGTACAAGCAGGTGAGTACAGCACAAGCTTGAAGCCCTCAACTCAGAAGAAAGCTTGAGAAAGTGCAGACTTTGTCTTACTAGTTTAAGAATTAAGGCTTTGAGCTATCAAGATAAAATGTGGAAATTAAACTTACCGAATGAGGGAGAAAGGAGATATATAGGAGACATGATAAAGACATGTAAAATACTCAGCGAAATCGCTAAAATAAAGCATGGGGACAAGAGGACAAACGTGGAAGGTAGAAACGCAAATAAACCATAAGAATGATAAAAATAAGAACAGTAAGAACCTAATTGAACTAGAAAATAAAATAATAGATAATAAAAAAATCTCTCTCTTTTCAAGGATTTAATACCATGTATAACAATATATATTGGCCAGAAGGAGTTGCCTTATAAGACGCACACATGGAAAGGCAGGGCCCAGTAGCTGGAGCATTGCCCAGTAAACTCTATTAAGTGTATTCTATCACACAACTCCTCAAAGACTCTATGTACTCATCTTGATGAACACAAAGTTGTGGATGAGTTAAGAGATACAGCACCCAGAGAGAGCCGGGAGCTCTCTCTTTGGGAGCCGGTCGGCCGAGCCGACAGCACGCTGGACTTGTGATCCTGTGGTCCTGGGTTCGATCCCAGGCGCCGGCGAGGAACAATGGGCAGAGTTTCTTTCACCCTATGCCCCTGTTACCTAGCAGTAAAATAGGTACCTTGGTGTTAGTCAGCTGTCACGAGCTGCTTCCTGGGGGTGGAGGCCTGGTCGAGGACCGGGCCGCGGGGGACACTAAAACCCCGAAATCATCTCAAGATAACCTCAAGATAACCCATGATTCATGGTGTAGTGACCCCAGGCAGGGGTCAACACCCATGATTCATGGTGTAGTGACCCCAGAAGGCGAGACTCAGGAAAGTTGCATTTGCCCAGTTTGCTTCAGTTAACCACCAGGGGTCACCTGTGGTCACCAGGAATCACCTGGTAGGAGGAGGCCAGATACAAGGTATCATTTGGGACTTGAAATACTTCAAGAGTCAGAGTGAGAGAAAAAGACCTGGGGGTTGATATCACGCCAGACCTGTCCCCTGAAGCCCATATCAAGAGGACAACATCAGCGGCATATGCCAGGTTGGCTAACATAAGAACAACCTTTAGAAACTTGTGTAAGGAATCATTCAGAACTTTGTATACCACATATGTCAGACCAATCTTGGAGTATGCAGCTCCAGCATGGAGTCTATATCTCGTCAAGCATAAGACTAAACTGGAGAAGGTTCAGAGGTTTGCCACCAGACTAGTACCCGAGCTGAGGGGTATGAGCTACGAGGAGAGACTACAGGAACTAAACCTCACGTCGCTGGAAGAAATAAAAGTTAGGGAGACATGATCACCACATACAAGATTCTCAGAGGAATTGATAGGGGTAGATAAAGACAATTTATTTAACTCAGGGGGACACAGGTCGAAAATGAGTACCCAGATGAGCCATAGAGATATTAGAAATAATTTGGTCAGTGTCACAGTAGTTAACAGGTGGAATGTATTAGGAAGTGATGTTGTGGAGGCTGACTCCATACACAGTTTGAAATGTAGATATGATAGAGCCCAATAGGCTCAGGAACCTGTACACCAGTTGATTAACAGTTGAGAGGCGGGACCAAAGAGCCAGAGCTCAACCCCCGCAAGCACAAATAGGTGAGTACAACTACGTGAGCACACACACACACAACCGGTGGCTAGAAAGGCGGGATCCAAGAGCCGACGCTCGATCCTGCACAAATAGGCACAAATAGGTGAAAACACACACACACAGCTTTCCGAGTCCTAAATATTCAACAAATGTGAGACCAGCTCTTGAATATGCAGCCCCACCATGGAACCTTTACCCCGAAAAAGGACAAGGAGAAACTAGAAAAGGTAAAAGATAATCAACGAGACTCGTTCCGGAGCCAAGGAGATTGAGCTATAAGGAAAGACTGAGAAAACTGGACTTACTACACTAGAGGAAATGAAAGATAAGGGGGGACATGATACCAACATATAAGATTCTGAGGGAAACAGACAAAGCAGAGTTGTTCAAAGCAACTAACAGCAGAACGAGGGGTCACAGATGGAACCTGGAGACACAAATAAGCCGCAGGGGCTTTAGTGTCCCAGCGGCCCGGTCCTCGACCAGACCTCCACTCCCAGGAAGCAGCCCGTGACAGCTGACTAACACCCAGGTACCTATTTTACTGCTTGGACTAGACGCAGAAGTCGTCGTATTAATCTACGAACGTTCGGGAAGGCGGGTCCAGGAGCCTAGCTCGACCCTGCAAGCACATAACAGGAAGTAATGAGGCAATTAGCATCATTCCATAAAATTAAAACTATTGAACCAGCCAATGTATCGCTGTGGATATTAAACAAAGAGTCACACACCCTCAGCATAGACTTTTAACGAT
>WNGS01009111.1:0-19633 GCA_020271785.1 Procambarus virginalis
ATGGCCCTGGCCGTTCACCCTCCACAAGGATCATGGCCCTGGCCGTTCACCCTCCACAAGGATCATGGCCCTGGCCGTTCACCCTCCACAAGGATCATGGCCATGGCAGTCCACCCACATCCAGGATCATGGCCATGGCCATCCACCCATCACCAGGATCATGGCCCTGGCCGTTCACCCTCCACCAGGATCATGGCCCTGGCCGTTCACCCTCCACAAGGATCATGGCCCTGGCCGTTCACCCTCCACAAGGATCATGGCCCTGGCCGTTCACCCTCCACAAGGATCATGGCCCTGGCCGTTCACCCTCCACAAGGATCATGGCCCTGGCCGTTCACCCTCCACAAGGATCATGGCCCTGGCCGTTCACCCTCCACAAGGATCATGGCCCTGGCCGTTCACCCTCCACAAGGATCATGGCCCTGGCCGTTCACCCTCCACAAGGATCATGGCCATGGCAGTCCACCCACATCCAGGATCATGGCCATGGCCATCCACCCATCACCAGGATCATGGCCCTGGCCGTTCACCCTCCACCAGGATCATGGCCTGGCCGTCCATCCACCACCAGGATCATGGCCCAGGCAGTCCCCGCAACACCTGGATCATGGTCCTGGCCGTCCATTCACCACCAGGATCATGGCCATGGCCGTCACACAGCACCAGGATCATGGCCCAAGTCGTCCATCGACCACCAGAATCATGGCCCTAGTCGTCCACCGACCACCAGGATGATGGCCCTGGCCGTCCACCCACCACCAGGATCATGGCCCTGGCCGTCCACCCACCACCAGGATCATGGCCCTGGCAGTTCACCGACCACCAGATTCACGACCTGGCCCTGCACTCACCACCAGAATCATGGCCTTGGCCATTCATCCACCACAGGGATCATGGCCCTGGCCGTCCACCCACCTCCAGGATCATGGCCCTGGCCGTCCACCCACCACCAGGTTAATGGCCCTGGCCGTCCACCCACCTCCAGGATCATGGCCCTGGCCGTCCACCCTCCACCAGCATCATGGCCCTGGCCTTCCACCCACCACCAGGATCATGGCCCAGGCCATCCATCCACCACTAGGATCATAGTCCTGGTCATCCACCTTCCACCAGGATCATGGCCCTGGCCATCCACCTTCCACCAGGTTCATGGCCCTGGGCATTCACCTTCCACCAGGATCATGGCCCTGGCCATACAACTCCTGTCAGGATAATGGCCCTGGCCATCCACCTTCCACCAGGATCATGGCCTGGCAATCCACCTTCCACCAGGATCATGGCCCTGGCCACCCACCTTCCACCAGGATCATGGCCCTGGCCATCAACCATTTTCCAGGATCATGGCCCTGGTCATCCTCCTTCCACCAGAATCATGGCTCTCCCCGTCCACCCACCACCAGGATCATGGCCCTGGCCGTCCATCCACCACCACGATCATGGCCCTGGCCATCCTCCTTCCACCAGAATCATGGCCCTGCCCGTCCACCCACCACCAGGATCATGGCCCTGGCCGTCCATCCACCACCACGATCATGGCCCTGGCCGTCCACCCTCCACAAGAATCATGGCCCTGGTTGTCCACCCACCACCAGGATCATGGCCCTGGCCGTCCGCCCACCACCAGGATCATGGCCCTGGCCTTCCACCCACCACCAGGTTCATGGCCCTGGCCGTCCACCCTCCACCAGGATCATGGCCCTGGCAATCCACCTTCCACCAGGTTCATGGCCCTAGGCATCCACCTTCTACTAGGATCTACTAGGTGGTTGATTGTTCAATAAACCCTTCAAATATATGTTTAACACATCTCTAACCCTGTCTATGGAGGACAGAAGAAAATGTATATATGCTGGTTAGCATTGTTAAAGTGTGGCCACGTCTGTGGTAGAAAACAATAAAAAAAAAAAAAACTAGGATCATAGCCCTGGCCATCCACCCTCTACCAGGATCATGGCCTTGGCCATCCACCCGCCACCAGGATCATGGCCTTGGCCATCCACCCTCTACCAGGATCATGGCCCTGGCGGTCCACCCACCACCAGGATCATGGCCCTGGCCGTCCTTCCACCACCAGGATCATGGCCCTGGCCGTCCTCCCACCACCAGAATCATGGCCCTGGCCATCCACCCTCTACCAGGATCATAATCCTGGTAATCCACCTTCCACCAGGATCATGGCCCTGGCCATCCACCTTGCACCAAGATCATGGCCCTGACCATTCACCCTCTACCAGGATCATGGCCCTGCCATCCACCTTCCACCAAGATCATGGCCCTGGGCATCCACCTTCCACCAGGATCATGGCCCTGGCCATCCAACTTCCGTCAGGATAATGGCCCTGGCCATCCACCTTCCACCAGGATCATGTCCTGGCAATCCACCTTCCACCAGGATCATGGCCCTGGCCATCCACCTTCCACCAGGATCATGGCCTTGGCTATCAACCATTTTCCAGGATCATGGCCCTGGCCATCCTCCTTCCACCAGAATCATGGCCCTGCCCGTCCACCCACCACCAGGATCATGGCCCTGGCCGTCCATCCACCACAAGGATCATGGACCTGGCCATCCTCCTTCCACCAGAATCATGGCCCTAGCTGTCCACCCACCACCAGGATCATGGCCCTGGCCGTCCGCCCACCACCAGGATCATGGCCATGGCCGTCCACCCACCACCTGGATCATGGCCCTGGCCGTCCACAGTCCACCAGGATCATGGCCCTGGCCATCCACCTTCCACCAGGTTCATGGCCCTGGCCATCCACCCTCTACAAGGATCATGGCCCTGGCGGTCCACCCACCACCAGGATCATGGCCCTGGCCGTCCTCCCACCACCAGAATCATGGCCCTTGTCCTCCACCTTCTACCAGGATCATGGCCCTGGCCATCCACACTCTACCAGGATCATGGCCCTGGCCATCCTCCTTCCACCAGAATCATGGCTCTCCCCGTCCACCCACCACCAGGATCATGGCCCTGGCCGTCCATCCACCACCACGATCATGGCCCTGGCCATCCTCCTTCCACCAGAATCATGGCCCTGCCCGTCCACCCACCACCAGGATCATGGCCCTGGCCGTCCATCCACCACCACGATCATGGCCCTGGCCGTCCACCCTCCACAAGAATCCTGGCCCTAGCTGTCCACCCTCCACCAGGATCATGGCCCTGGCCGTCCACCCACCACCTGGATCATGGCCCTGGCCGTCCACCCACCACCAGGTTCATGGCCCTGGCCGTCCACCCTCCACCAGGATCATGGCCCTGGCAATCCACCTTCCACCAGGTTCATGGCCCTAGGCATCCACCTTCTACTAGGATCTACTAGGTGGTTGATTGTTCAATAAACCCTTCAAATATATGTTTAACACATCTCTAACCCTGTCTATGGAGGACAGAAGAAAATGTATATATGCAGGTTAGCATTGTTAAAGTGTGGCCACGTCTGTGGTAGAAAAACAATAAAAAAAAAAAAAAAACTAGGATCATAGCCCTGGCCATCCACCCTCTACCAGGATCATGGCCTTGGCCATCCACCCGCCACCAGGATCATGGACTTGGCCATCCACCCTCTACCAGGATCATGGCCCTGGCGGTCCACCCACCACCAGGATCATGGCCCTGGCCGTCCTCCCACCACCAGGATCATGGCCCTGGCCGTCCTCCCACCACCAGAATCATGGCCCTGGCCATCCACCCTCTACCAGGATCATAATCCTGGTAATCCACCTTCCACCAGGATCATGGCCCTGGCCATCCACCTTGCACCAAGATCATGGCCCTGACCATTCACCCTCTACCAGGATCATGGCCCTGCCATCCACCTTCCACCAAGATCATGGCCCTGGGCATCCACCTTCCACCAGGATCATGGCCCTGGCCATCCAACTTCCGTCAGGATAATGGCCCTGGCCATCCACCTTCCACCAGGATCATGTCCTGGCAATCCACCTTCCACCAGGATCATGGCCCTGGCCATCCACCTTCCACCAGGATCATGGCCCTGGCTATCAACCATTTTCCAGGATCATGGCCCTGGCCATCCTCCTTCCACCAGAATCATGGCCCTGCCCGTCCACCCACCACCAGGATCATGGCCCTGGCCGTCCATCCACATCCAGGATCATGGACCTGGCCATCCTCCTTCCACCAGAATCATGGCCCTAGCTGTCCACCCACCACCAGGATCATGGCCCTGGCCGTCCGCCCACCACCAGGATCATGGCCATGGCCGTCCACCCACCACCTGGATCATGGCCCTGGCCGTCCACAGTCCACCAGGATCATGGCCCTGGCCATCCACCTTCCACCAGGTTCATGGCCCTGGCCATCCACCCTCTACAAGGATCATGGCCCTGGCAGTCCACCCACCACCAGGATCATGGCCCTGGCCGTCCTCCCACCACCAGAATCATGGCCCTTGTCCTCCACCTTCTACCAGGATCATGGCCCTGGCCATCCACACTCTACCAGGATCATGGCCCTGGCCGTCCACCCACCACCAAGATCATGGCCCCTGGCCGTCCACTCACCACCAGGATCATGGCCATGGCAGTTCACCCACAACCAGGATCATGGCCCTGGCCATCCACCCTCTACCAGTATCATGGCCCTGGCCATCCACACTCTACCAGGATCATGGCCATGGCCATCCACCTTCCACCAAGATCATGGCCCTGGCAATCCACTTTCCACCAGGATCATGGCCCTGGCCATCCACCTTCCACCAGGATCATGGCCCTGACCATCCACCCTCTACCAGGATCATGGCCCTGGGCATCCACCTCCCTCCAGGATAATGGCCCTGGCCATGCACCTTCCACCAGGATCATGGCCTGGGAATCCACCTTACACCAGTATCATGTCCCTGGCCATCCTCATTCCACCAGGATCATGGCCCTGGCTGTCCACCCACCACCAGGATCATGGCCCTGGCCGTCCACCCACCACCAGGATCATGGCCCTGGCCATCCACCCTCCACATGAATCATGGCCCTAGCTGTTCACCCACCACCAGGATCATGGCCCTGGCCGTCCGCCCACCACCAGGATCATGGCCCTGGCCGTCCACCCACCACCAGGATCATGGCCCTGGCCGTCCATCCACCACCAGGTTCATGGCCCTGGCCGTCCACCCACCACCAGGATCATGGCCCTGGCCGTCCACCCTCCACCAGGTTCATGGCCCTGGCCGTCCACCCTCCACCAGGATCATGGTCCTGGCCGTCCACCCTCCACCTGGATCATGGCCCTTGCCGTCCACCCACCACCAGGATCATGGCCCTGGCCATCCATCTTCTACCAGGATCATGGCCCTGGCCATCCTCTCTCTACCAGGATCATGGCCCTGGCCGTCCACCCACCACCATAATCATGGCCCTGTCCGTCCACCCTCCACCAGGACCATGGCCTTGGCCGTCCATCCACCAACAGGAACATGGCCCTGGTCGTCCACTCACCACCAGGATCATGGCCCTGGTCGTCCACTCACCACCAGGATCATGGCCCTAGCCGTCCACCCACCACCAGGATCATGGCCCTGGTCGTCCACTCACCACCAGGATCATGGCCCTAGCCGTCCACCCACCACCAGGATCATGGCCCTTGCCGTCCACCCTCTACGAGGATCATGGCCCTGGCCGTCCACCCACCACCAGGATCATGGCCCTAGCCGTCCACCCACCACCAGGATCATGGCCCTGGCCATCCACCTTCTACCAGGATCATGGCCCTGGCCATCCTCTCTCTACCAGGATCATGGCCCTAGCCTTCCACCCACCACCAGGATCATGGCCCTTGCCGTCCACCCTCTACGAGGATCATGGCCCTTGCCGTCCACCCTCTACGAGGATCATGGCCCTTGCCGTCCACCCTCTACGAGGACCATGGCCCTGGCCGTCCACCCACCACCAGGATCGTGGCCCTGGCCATCGATCTTCCACCAGGATCATGGCCGTGGCCATCCACCCTCTATCAGGATCATAGCCCTGGCCATCCATCTTCCACCAGAATCATGGCCCTGGCCATCTACCCACCACCAGGATCATGGCCCTGGCCATCCACCTTCCACCAGGATCATGGCCCTTGCCATCCATCTTCCACCAGAATCATGGCCCTGGCCATCTACCCACCACCAGGATCATGGCCCTGGCCATCCATTTTCTACTAGGATCATGACCCTGGTCATCCACCTTCCACCAGGATCATGGCCCTGGCCATGCACCCGCCACCAGGATCATGGCCTTGGCCATCCACCCTCTACCAGGATCATGGCCCTGGCCATCCACCTTCCACCAGGATCATGGCCTGGCAATCCACCTTCCACCAGTATCATGGCCCTGGCCATCCACCTTCCACCAGGATCATGGCCCTGGCCATCCACCTTCCACCAGGATCATGGCCCTGGCTATCAACCATTTTCCAGGATCATGGCCCTGGCCATCCTCCTTCCACCAGAATCATGGCCCTGCCTGTCCACCCACCACCAGGATCATGGCCCTGGCCGTCCATCCACCACCACGATCATGGCCCTGGCCGTCCACCCTCCACAAGAATCCTGGCCCTAGCTGTCCACCCTCCACCAGGATCATGGCCCTGGCCGTCCACCCACCACCTGGATCATGGCCCTGGCCGTCCACCCACCACCAGGTTCATGGCCCTGGCCGTCCACCCTCCACCAGGATCATGGCCCTGGCAATCCACCTTCCACCAGGTTCATGGCCCTAGGCATCCACCTTCTACTAGGATCTACTAGGTGGTTGATTGTTCAATAATCCCTTCAAATATATGTTTAACACATCTCTAACCCTGTCTATGGAGGACAGAAGAAAATGTATATATGCTGGTTAGCATTGTTAAAGTGTGGCCACGTCTGTGGTAGAAAACAATAAAAAAAAAAAAACTAGGATCATAGCCCTGGCCATCCACCCTCTACCAGGATCATGGCCTTGGCCATCCACCCACCACCAGGATCATGGCCTTGGCCGTCCACCCACCACCAGGTTCATGGCCCTGGCCGTCCACCCTCCACCAGGATCATGGCCTTGGCCATCCACCCTCTACCAGGATCATGGCCCTGGCGGTCCACCCACCACCAGGATCATGGCCCTGGCCGTCCTCCCACCACCAGAATCATGGCCCTGGCCATCCACCCTCTACCAGGATCATGGCCCTGGCGGTCCACCCACCACCACGATCATGGCCCTGGCCGTCCTCCCACCACCAGAATCATGGCCCTGGCCATCCACCCTCTACCAGGATCATGGCCCTGGCCATCTACCCTCTACCAGGATCATTCTCCTGGTAATCCACCTTCCACCAGGATCATGGCCCTGGCCATCCACCTTGCACCAAGATCATGGCCCTGACCATTCACCCTCTACCAGGATCATGGCCCTGCCATCCACCTTCCACCAAGTTCATGGCCCTGGGCATCCACCTTCCACCAGGATCATGGCCCTGGCCATCCAACTTCCGTCAGGATAATGGCCCTGGCCATCCACCTTCCACCAGGATCATGTCCTGGCAATCCACCTTCCACCAGGATCATGGCCCTGGCCATCCACCTTCCACCAGGATCATGGCCCTGGCTATCAACCATTTTCCAGGATCATGGCCCTGGCCATCCTCCTTCCACCAGAATCATGGCCCTGCCCGTCCACCCACCACCAGGATCATGGCCCTGGCCGTCCATCCACCACCACGATCATGGCCCTGGCCATCCTCCTTCCACCAGAATCATGGCCCTGCCCGTCCACCCACCACCAGGATCATGGCCCTGGCCGTCCATCCACCACCACGATCATGGCCCTGGCCGTCCACCCTCCAAAAGAATCATGGCCCTAGCTGTCCACCCACCACCAGGATCATGGCCCTGGCCGTCCGCCCACCACCAGGATCATGGCACTGGCCGTCCACCCACCACCTGGATCATGGCCCTGGCCGTCCACCCACCACCAGGTTCATGGCCCTGGCCGTCCACCCTCCACCAGGATCATGGCCATGGCCATCCACCTTCCACCAGGTTCATAGCCCTGGCCATCCACCCTCTACCAGGATCATGGCCCTGGCCATCCACCCACCACCAGGATCATGGCCCTGGTCATCCACCCTCTACAAGGATCATGGCCCTGGCGGTCCACCCACCACCAGGATCATGGCCCTGGCCGTCCTCCCACCACCAGAATCATGGCCCTTGCCCTCCACCTTCTACCAGGATCATGGCCCTGGCCATCCACACTCTACCAGGATCATGGCCCTGGCCGTCCACCCACCACCAAGATCATGGCCCCTGGCCGTCCACTCACCACCAGGATCATGGCCATGGCAGTTCACCCACAACCAGGATCATGGCCCTGGCCATCCACCCTCTACCAGTATCATGGCCCTGGCCATCCACACTCTACCAGGATCATGGCCATGGCCATCCACCTTCCACCAAGATCATGGCCCTGGCAATCCACTTTCCACCAGGATCATGGCCCTGGCCATTCACCTTCCACCAGGATCATGGCCCTGACCATCCACCCTCTACCAGGATCATGGCCCTGGCCATCCACCTTCCACCAGGTTCATTGCCCTGGGCATCCACCTTTCACCAGGATCATGGCCCTGGCCATCCAACTTCCATCAGGATAATGGCCCTGGCCATGCACCTTCCACCAGGATCATGGCCTGGGAATCCACCTTACACCAGTATCATGTCCCTGGCCATCCTCATTCCACCAGGATCATGGCCCTGGCTGTCTACCCACCACCAGGATCATGGCCCTGCCCGTCCACCTACCACCAGGATAATGGCCCTGCCCGTCCACCCACCACCACGATCATGGCCCTGCCCGTCCACCCACCACCAGGATCATGGCCCTGGCCGTCCAGCCTCCACCAGGATCATGGCCTTGGACGTCCACCCTCCACCAGGATCATGGCCCTGGCCGTCCACCCACCACCAGGATCATGGCCCTGGCCGTCCACCCTCCACCAGGATCATAGCCCTGGCCATCAACCCTTTTCCAGGATCATGGCCCTGGCCATCCACCCTCCACAAGAATCATGGCCCTAGCTGTTTACCCACCACCAGGATCATGGCCCTGGCCGTCCACCCTCCACCAGGATCATGGTCCTGGCCGTCCACCCTCCACCAGGATCATGGTCCTGGCCGTCCACCCTCCACCTGGATCATGGCCCTTGCCGTCCACCTACCACCAGGATCATGGCCCTGGCCATCCACCTTCTACCAGGATCATGGCCCTGGCCATCCTCTCTCTACCAGGATCATGGCCCTAGCCGTCCACCCACCACCAGGATCATGGCCCTAGCCGTCCACCCACCACCATAATCATGGCCCTGTCCGTCCACCCTCCACCAGGACCATGGCCTTGGCCGTCCATCCACCAACAGGAACATGGCCCTGGTCGTCCACTCACCACCAGGATCATGGCCCTGGCCGTCCACCCACCACCAGGATCATGGTCGTAGCCGTCCACCCACCACCAGGATCATTGCCCTGGTCATCCACCTTCCACTAGGATCATGGCCCTGGCCATCTACCCACCACCAGGATCATGGCCCTGGCCATCCATTTTCTACTAGGATCATGGCCTTGGTCATCCACCTTCCACCAGGATCATGGCCCTGGCCATGCACCCGCTACCAGGATCATGGCCTTGGCCATCCACCTTCCACCAGGATCAAGTCCCTGGCCATCCACCCTCTACCAGGATTATGGCCCAGGCCGTCCACCCACCACTAGGATCATGGCCCTGGCCATCCAGCTTCCACCAAGATCATGACCCTTGCAATCCACCTTCCACTAGGATCATGGCCCTGGCCATGCACCTTCCACCAGGATCATGGCCCTGGCCATCCACCCTCTACTACGATCATGGCCCTGGCCATCCAGCTTCCACCAGGATCACGGCCCTGGCCATCCACCTTCCGCCAGGATCATGGCCCTGGCGATCCACCCTCTACCAGGATCATGGCCCTGGCCATCCACTTTCCACCAGGATCATGGCCCTGACTCTCCACCCTCTACCAGGATCATGGCCCTGGCCATCCACCTTCCACCAGGATAATGGCCCTGGCCATCCACCTTCCACCAGGACCATGGCCCTGGCAATCCACCCTCTACCAGGATCATGGCCCTGGCCATCCACCTTCCACCAGGATCATGGCCCTGTCTCTCCACCCTCTACCAGGATCATGGCCCTGGCCATCCACCTTCCACCAGGATCATGGCCCTGGCCATCCACCTTCCACCAGGATCATGGCCCTGGCCATCCTCCCTCTACCAGGATCATGGCCCTGGCCATCCACCCTCTACCAGGATCATACTCCTGGTCATTCACCTTCCTCCAGAATCATGGCCCTGGCCATCCACCCTCTACCAGGATCATGGCCCTGGCCATCCACCCTCTACCAGGATCATACTCCTGGTCATCCACCCTCTACCAGAATCATGGCCCTGGCCATCCACCCACCACCAGGATCATGGCCCTGGCCGTCCTCCCACCACCAGAATCATGGCCCTGGCCATCCACCCTCTACCAGGATCATACTCCTAGTAATCCACTTTCCACCAGGATCATGGCCCTGGCCATCCACCTTGCACCAAGATCATGGCCCTGACCATTCACCCTCTACCAGGATCATGGCCCTGCCATCCACCTTCCACCAGGTTCATGGCCCTGGGCATCCACCTTCCACCAGGATCATGGCCCTGGCCATCCAACTTCCGTCAGGATAATGGCCCTGGCCATCCACCTTCCACCAGGATCATGGCCTGGCAATCCACCTTCCACCAGGATCATGGCCCTGGCCATCCACCTTCCACCAGGATCATGGCCCTGGCTATCAACCATTTTCCAGGATCATGGCCCTGGCCATCCTCCTTCCACCAGAATCATGGCCCTGCCCGTCCACCCACCACCAGGATCATGGCCCTGGCCGGCCATCCACCACCACGATCATGGCCCTGGCCGTCCACCCTCCACAAGAATCATGGCCCTAGCTGTCCACCCACCACCAGGATCATGGCCCTGGCCGTCCGCCCACCACCAGGATCATGGCCCTGGCCGTCCACCCACCACCAGGATCATGGCCCTGGCCGTCCATCCACCACCAGGTTCATGGCCCTGGCCGTCCACCCACCACCAGGAACATGGCCCTGGCCGTCCACCCTCCACCAGGATCATGGCCCTGGCCATCCACCCTCCACAAGAATCATGGCCCTAGCTTTCCACCCACCACCAGGATCATGGCCCTGGCCGTCCTCCCACCACCAGGATCATGGCCCTGGCCGTCCACCCACCACCAGGATCATGGCCCTGGCCGTCCATCCACCACCAGGTTCATGGCCCTGGCCGTCCACCCACCACCAGGAACATGGCCCTGGCCGTCCACCCTCCACCAGGATCATGGTCCTGGCCGTCCACCCTCCACCTGGATCATGGCCCTTGCCGTCCACCCACCACCAGGATCATGGCCCTGGCCATCCACCTTCTACCAGGATCATGGCCCTGGCCATCCTCTCTCTACCAGGATCATGGCCCTAGCCGTCCACCCACCACCATAATCATGGCCCTGTCCGTCCACCCTCCACCAGGACCATGGCCCTGGCCGTCCATCCACCAACAGGAACATGGCCCTGGTCGTCCACTCACCACCAGGATCATGGCCCTAGCCGTCCACCCTCTACGAGGATCATGGCCCTGGCCGTCCACCCACCACCAGGATCATGGCCCTGGCCATCCACCTTCTAGCAGGATCACGGCCCTGGCCATCCTCTTTCTACCAGGATCATGGCCCTTGCCGTCCACCCTCTACGAGGATCATGGCCCTTGCCGTCCACCCACCACCAGGATCATGGCCCTGGCCATCCACCTTCTAGCAGGATCATGGCCCTGGCCATCCACCTTCTAGCAGGATCACGGCCCTGGCCATCCACCCACTACCAGGATCATGGCCCTTGCCGTCCACCCTCTACGAGGATCATGGCCCTTGCCGTCCACCCTCTACGAGGATCATGGCCCTGGCCGTCCACCCACCACCAGGATCATGGCCCTGGCCATCCACCTTCTAGCAGGATCATGGCCCTGGCCATCCACCTTCTAGCAGGATCATGGCCCTGGCCATCGATCTTCCACCAGGATCATGGCCGTGGCCATCCACCCTCTATCAGGATCATGGCCCTGGTCATCCACCTTCCACCAGGATCATGGCCCTTGCCATCCATCTTCCACCAGGATCATGGCCCTGGCCATCTACCCACCACCAGCATCATGGCCCTGGCCATCCACCCTCTACCAGGATCATGGCCCTGGCCATCCATTTTCTACTAGGATCATGGCCCTGGCCATGCACCCACCACCAGGATCATGGCCTTGGCCATCCACTCTCTACCAGGATTATGGCCCTGGCCGTCCACCCACCACCAGGATCATGGCCCTGGCCATCCACCTTCCACCAAGATCATGACCCTTGCAATCCACCTTCCACGAGGATCATGGCCCTGGCCATGCACCTTCCACCAGGATCATGGCCCTGGCCATCCACCTTCCACTAGGATCACGGCTCTGGCCATCCACCTTCCGCCAGGATCATGGCCCTGGCGATCCACCCTCTACCAGGATCATGGCCCTGGCCATCAACCTTCCACCAGGATTATGGCCCTGGCCATTCACCTTCCACCAGGATCATGGCCCTGGCCATCCACCCTCTACCAGGATCATGGCCCTGGCCGTCCACCTTCCACCAGGATCATGGCCCTGGCCATCCACCCTCTACCAGGATCATGGCCCTGGCCATCCACCCTCTACCAGGATCATACTCCTGGTCATCCACCTTCCACCAGAATCATGGCCCTGGCCATCCACCCTCTACCAGGATCATGGCCCTGGCCATCCACCCTCTACCAGGATCATGGCCCTGGCCGTCCACCTTCCACCAGGATCATGGCCCTGGCCATCCACCCTCTACCAGGATCATACTCCTGGTCATCCACCTTCCACCAGAATCATGGCCCTGGCCATCCACCCTCTACCAGGATCATACTCCTGGTCATCCACCTTCCACCAGAATCATGGCCTTGGCCATCCACCCTCTACCAAGATCATACTCCTGGTCATCCACCTTCCACCAGAATCATGGCCTTGGCCATCCACCCTCTACCAAGATCATACTCCTGGTCATCCACCTTCCACCAGAATCATGGCCCTGGCCATCCACCCTCTACCAGGATCATACTCCTGGTCATCCCCCCTCTACCAGGATCATACTCCTGGTAATCTACCTTCCACCAGGATCATGGCCCTGGCCATCCACCTTGCACCAAGATCATGGCCCTGACCATTCACCCTCTACCAGGATCATGGCCCTGCCATCCACCTTCCACCAGGTTCATGTCCCTGGTCATCCACCTTCCACCAGGATCATGGCCCTGGCCATCCAACTTCCGTCAGGATAATGGCCCTGGCCATCCTCCTTCCACCAGGATCATGGCCCTGGCTATCAACCATTTTCCAGGATCATGGCCCTGGCCATCCTCCTTCCACCAGAATCATGGCCCTGCCCGTCCACCCACCACCAGGATCATGGCCCTGGCCGTCCATCCACCACCACGATCATGGCCCTGGCCGTCCACCCTCCACAAGAATCATGGCCCTAGCTGTCCACCCACCACCAGGATTATGGCCCTGGCCATCCACCTTCCACCAGGATCATGGCCCTGTCCATCCACCCTCTACCAGGATCATGGCCCTGGCCATCCACCTTCCACCAGGATCATGGCCCTGGCCATCCACCCTCTACCAGGATCATGGCCCTGGCCATCCACCTTCCACCAGGATCATGGCCCTGGCCATCCACCCTCTACCAGGATCATGGCCCTGACCATCCACCCTCTACCAGGATCATGGCCCTGGCCATCCACCTTCCACCAGGATTATGGCCTGGCCATCCACCTTCCACCAGGATCATGGCCCTGGCCATCCACTTTTCACCAGGATCATGGCCCTGACCATCCACCTTTCATCAGGATAATGGCCCTGGCCATCCACCCTCTACCAGGATCATGGCCCTGGCCATCCACCTTCCACCAGGATCATGGCCCTGGCCATCCACCCTCTACCAGGATCATGGCCCTGGCCATCCACCTTCCACCAGGATTATGGCCTGGCCATCCACCTTCCACCAGGATCATGGCCCTGGCCATCCACCTTCCACCAGGATCTTGGCCCTGGCCTTCCACCCTCTACTAGGATCATGACCCTGGCCATCCGCCTTCCACCAGGTCCATGGCCCTAGCCATCCACCTTCCACCAGGATCATGGCCTTGGCCATCCACCTTCCACCAGGATCATGGCCCTGGCCATCCACCCATCGCCAACGGGAAACTTTTTTTTTGTACGAGAGAGAGACAGTCAGCAGAAGGACAAGACGGACACACGATTAGAAACAGACAGAGATGGAGACTGACAGTAATAAGCGTTCAGAAAGACTGGGTGACCAGGGCAAGATGGGTAGAAAAGCAGAGAAAGACGAGAACAACAGACAGATCGACAGAGAAGAGAAGGAGAAGAGGGGAGCCCCAGGAGTCCTCCAGGGTGACAAGCACCGGCCCCGCCCCACACAGAGAACACTGGGGAGCCCCAGGAGTCTCTCAGGGTGACAACCACCGGCCCCGCCCCACACAGAGAACACTGGGGAGCCCCAGGAGTCCCTCAGGGTGACAAGCACCGGCCCCGCCCCACACAGAGAACACTGGGGAGCCCCAGGAGTCCCCCAGGGTGACAAGCACCGGCCCCGCCCCACACAGAGAACACTGGGGAGCCCCAGGAGTCCCTCAGGGTGACAAGCACCGGCCCCGCCCCACACAGAGAACACTGGGGAGCCCCAGGAGTCCCCCAGGGTGACAAGCACCGGCCCCGCCCCACACAGAGAACACTGGGGAGTAAACCCAAAAACTCGGCCCCAGCTAAAACGCAAAAGTCATCCAGTGCCCCCCGGCAGAGCAGAAAGCAGCCGCCCACCACGACTGAGGACACACCAGGATCACACCACGGCTGAGGGCACACCAGGAGCACACCAAGATCCACCAACTCCAATCTTGGCCAAGCCGGCACCGAACACCGTCACCCCGCCGGAAAAACCAGCCATAACACGTAAAAAAAAACTACCAACAATCCCATGACCCAAGGCGATATGTGCGACAGGGGTCGTAAAACAGGACCGTGGAATAGTGATGCCAAACGGAAGAATCAAATCTTAATCGCAAAAACAAAACGTGGTTGTTTGAAACTACACATAACTGGTGAAGACATTAAGAGTCTCTATTTTAATGAAACATGTGGGTGTCTTCCCACAAACTGTGGGAGGAATGTGATTAACAGCAGACTCCTCAAGTCAGAAAACGGCGGAATCTCGACAACACCACATCAACATCAGTAGTGAACAACACTACAAGCTCTGGCCCTACAAGAGGGTTAAAGTCTTAGTACTTTAGGTCCGAGCTCTGTACCTGCATCCTAACAAAATAATTGGAGGTTGGTGGTAGTAACTAGAGATTGCATCCAGTGTCTTTGTGCCACTAAACCCACAATATGGGTTTAGTACTGGCACAATATTGTGCCACAATATTGCGGGTACAGTCACAATCATGAGCTTATGAACTTACCTTAGTAAGTAAATTACTTGCAACTAAAATAAACATACTATGTTAATCAATATTTGATATAGCCTAGTTAGTATGGTATAACCAATATATCAAATATCAATGACGAGCTTAGTGACGAGATTTCACGGTGAGCTTAGTTTTAAGAGTGTTCACACTGTATTAATTACGGTCATGGATATGTTATGTTATGTTTATGATGATCATTACTTCTTATTTTTACCCAACTGAACGTCGAAATCATTTCCTGTGTGCCCATTTTTTACTTGAACCCGTCTCCACTCCAAACCGGACCTGCGGTCCGAGTCGGGACCCTAGGTCCTGACCGTGAAATCTCGACACTAAGCATAACTTGTCCCTCTGCAAAATAAATTATTGACTATAAGTGCGACAGTGAGAATAAAAATAACCACTTATGTTTTGGAGAGCTATTTTAGTCAAGAAATACTGTAAAGGATGATTATTAACTAAAGAGAATTTCGCGGACTGCTGGTGATTGATGTGTTGAACTGCTCAAAGGAACCATAATTGCTAGAAAAAAAATTCTGTGAAATAATACGTGTTATATGTTTTGACTATCTAGCTAATAGCGTATTGCCTGGCTAATAATGAAATGACACATTTTGTCTGACTCACTTAGCACAAGTGAAGAGAAAACATTGAAAAAACTTGCAAAGGTTAAAACTCTGTGAAATCATATCTGTTATGTTAAGTTTTGACTAGCGGATTAATAGCATACTACTACTACTAAATTATTGTCTTTTATGTTATGTTTACCTCGATAGCGTTGTAATGCTTGGAAATTGTATGTGCGGATTCCGTTTCCCTCTTACTGCACATAAATAATGGATGCTGTAAAGTATTTTTTATGGAACATGACTCTTCTTATTCTTACCCCATTTAAAACTAGATGCAATAACTATGCTATGTTTGCCTTCTCTCTCTCTTTCTCGATATGGATGAGGGATTGGTGTGGGTTATTTGTGTGGACTCGGGAGATATGATCACCATATATAAGTTTCTCAAAGAAAATGATATGCTAGGTAAGGACCGCTTATTTAACACACAAGACATCTGTGCAGTAGTGAGATTCCCTTTGATAGCTGTGCACGTGTCAATGAAAAATTAAAAGTGCAAAGATGTTTCAGAGTGTCATTTTAGTCGAGAAATGATACAAAATTGTGTTTATTGACTAGTGAGAGCCCGTAGCAAGTATGGTGTGGGATATTGCAGTCAAGCGATTGACAGTCATGTGGTAGTGGTCCTCGCGCCTATTTGATTTGATAGATGAAAAAAAATGAAGACTAGTAGTCCCTGTTTTTTAAGATGAAAAACTTTTAACTATAAAAATGTTTGACTGAGTGACTGACTGACTGGTTTTCTGGAGAGATATTTGTGTGGACTCTGGAGATATGATCACCACATATAAGTTTCTCCAAGAAAATGATAAGCTAGGTAAGGTCCGTATATTTAACACACAAGACATCCATGCAGTAGTGAGATTCCCTTTGATAGCTGTGCATGTGTCAATGAAAAAATAAAGTGCAAAGATATTTCAGAGTGCTATTTTAGTCGAGAAATGACACAAAATTGTGTTTATTGGCTAGTGAGAGGAGGAACAAGAGACCAGGAGGTATATGTCGTGATCACACAGTTAACAAAAAATATTAGAATTTGTAGGTAGTGATCACGTCTCCCCAAACTCTTCTGTGCATATTTCACAAAGACATTCTTCCTGACTCACCACTCTTAGTTTGTGGACTAGTGACACACCTTTGTTTAACATTAAACCTACAAAGCTTCACATTTACCAAAAAATGATATTTGGTCATCAGAGAGAAACATGATTTCCACGTTGCGTTACATAACGATATAATGTGTTACAAGAACTAAACAGGGCTGCGGTAATATTTTATTTGTGTTTGGATGTATTGGCTAAACATGGTTTACATTTTCAATAATGTTATTTGGTTATCAGACAGAAAATTGAATTCCAAGTTACGTTACAATGTGTTACAGGGGCTAAAACTGGTAGACACTAATATTTATATGCTAAGTGATGTAATAGAGATGGGCTAAGTCTCACTTTCATTTCAAAATGTTATTTTGATCTGTAGAAATTTTATTTCCAAGTTACGATACAATGTGTTACAGGGGCTAAACTGGTAGACCCTAATATTTATATGCTAAGAGATGCATTGGAGATGGACTAAGACATACTTTCATTTAAAAATGTTATTTTGGTCTGTAGAAATTTGATTTCCGCTTAACGTTACAATGTGTTACAGAGGTCTAAAACTGGCAGACAGTAATATTTATATGGTAAGAGATGTAATGCAGATGGACTAAGTCATATTTTAATTTAAAATGTTATTTTGAACTGCAGAAATTTGATTTACGTGTTATGTTACAATGTGTTACAGGGGCTAAAACTGGTATACACCAATATTTATATGGTAAGAGATAAAATGGAGATGGACTAAGTCTCACTTTTCATTTCAAAATGACATATTGGACTGCTGAAAGTTGATGATTTCCGCGTTACGTTACGTTACGTTACATTGTGTTACAGGGGCTAAAACTGGCAGACAGTAATATTTATATGGTATGAGATGTAAAGGAGATATTGTGTTTGGCTAAATGGGGTTCACATTTCAATAATGATATTCGGACAACAGACAGAAAGTTGTTTTCCGTGTTACGTTACTAAGTGCCTCGCTCACTCCTTCAGTATTGAACGTTGAACATTCTGCAACATTGTCTTGCTATGATATTACAAGTCTACTGTTGCGCACAGTGTAATACAGTCCTAATGGCATAAGACCAAGCTGACGTCATTTATTACAAGCTATTTGATCATCAGACAGAAAGAAGTTTTCCACGTTACATAATGATGATATAATGCGATACAAGCGTGTGCTAATATTTTATTTGTGTTTAGAATGTAAGGGCTATAGGAGATTGTTTAGACTTGCATACATTTTCAAATGCTATTTATTTAGGCAGCAGAAAGTTTGTTTTCCCGCATTATGCTGCATTGACTGTGTGTTACAAGAACTGAAAACAGCCACAAGCCAGAGCTATTTCACTATCGACTCATCCGGTCTTATTCTCATCGATTGCTGTTTACATTTGGATAATGTAGGTCTTAGAGACAGCCTTGAACTCGGGGATAATGTACAAGTCAATTTAATAATAGTAACAAGACTATGTTTTTCCACATTAGTCTTATATATGTTTACTTTGCTTGGAATTTGTATGTGGGGAACATTGCTCACCTAAGGGAGAGAGAATGAACGGCGCGTTTGAGGTATAGCGAGGACTGACCGCGATGTGTATGGTAGTTTGTTTGTTTTACCACAGTGAATATGAAGCTACATTATGTTATGTCTACCAGTTGTTGAATAAACGCTACGTTACGTTACGTGATACAAGAACTAAACAAGCTTGTGCTAATATTTTATTGTGTTTGGAATGTAAGGGCTAAACACGGTTCACATTTCAATATTCAGACATCGGACAGAAAGTTGCTAGTTACTCTTAAAATTATATTTGGGCAAAGAACGATGTTACCATGTTGGTCATGTTACGTTACAAGGTTATAAAGGTGTGTGTGATGGGGGCTCGAAAAATTGACATTAGTCTTCCATCCTCTGGTGAGCTGTCAGTCTAAGTGGAATGAAAAAGATACGTGAACAGCGGCAGCAGGAGAAAGGGAATTAATGTTACTTTTCCCCCTAACTATTAAATGATCTGAATAGAGAGAGAGAGAGAGAGAGTAACCACTGACTGCTGTGTGTATCCCATGCAGTTGTGTTTACAAAAAAATTATGATTTGTTATAATAATGAGATTGAAGATCACCTTATGACTCTCGTTACTCTTAAAAAATGCTATTTGAGCAAAGAATGATGTTAACATGATGGCCACGTTACGATACAAGGGGGTTTACTTCTCCTAAC
>WNGS01009113.1:22499-37006 GCA_020271785.1 Procambarus virginalis
ACATTTGTGGACAGGGGTTACTCTCGCTTTCTTAGAATATCTGGAAAGGTTTGGAGTTCAAGTGACTTGTTGAAGAGCAATGCAATAGCAGGGGCTAAAGATCTGGAGGCTTTTTTGTAAATTAAAGTTGGTATCTCATCAAGGGCACTAGACTTGGTTTTAAGGGAAAGGATTATCTCATTGAACGTCAGTGGAATTAGTAGGCTTTAGGTACAGAGACTGTGGATAGTGTTACGGTGCCCTCTCCTATCTCTTTCGTTGCCTGCTGTAAGAGTCATATCGACTCTCCCTACAGGGAAAAACTTACATTATAAGTCTGTAGGTAAGGGGAAAGAGGCCCAGAATATAAATGAAAGAGTATCCCCTACTGTAGATATGACGTTTTAGAATGGACTCCCAGCTGTGTGCGGATTGGGTGACTCGGGTCACAGGCGACCAATCAGAGCCCGCCGTGACGTCACCGAGTACCCCGGGCGGCGCCAACGTGAGAGTTTGACTGACGGTGGGAGCGTGAGGACGCATCTCGGTCAGCTCTCAAAAATTGGAGGCTTTACAGGCCTTTCTCAGTGATTAGAGCTAGCCATCGCAGCCTACCTGATATATAGGAGACCCTGCGCTTCTGGGAAGCAAAAAGGAACCAAGTTGAGTGGGCAGAGAAGTGCCAAACTGGAGAATTGTCAGTGACGACGCTGGGCGGCGGCGCGTGAGTTGAGGGCCTGAAAGGTGTGGCGGGCAGGCATAGCTGTGACTGGGTCAATCCACTGAGGGTGTTGGAGGGACGATACCGTTCCTAGGACGAGAAGCATACCTTGTGGAAGGAACGTGTGTGCGATATGGCGATTAGCTCAGCGCCAATTGATGGACCAGGACTGGGATAGCTGAACCCCAGGGATTGGAACGACGAAGACGCGAAGGCTTCACGACACCTGAGGACCTGTGGGAACGTTCCTGGATCACCGAGGATCGACTCAGGAGCATAGGACTCACACCATCGAGGGACAGGCGTCGTGAGCCAAGGATTGTTAAGGTAGATCATTTTCCCTCCCATTACCCCTTTGTGAGAGTAGGCTAGATAGGCCATTATATTACTTATATATGTGGAAATAGGATATTAAGGCTTAGTAGCAGAATAGGCTGCAGGCAGCTTATGTCCAGGACTGTCAGAGAGGACAGTGTGTGTGGATGGAGGACAGTGAAGAAGAGGAGCGACGTGGTGAAGAGGCGCCCTTGTGGGAGAGTGTGTGACTCCGTCTATCTGCCCAGTTGAAGGAGCTGGAGAACGTGAGAGAAGAGTTGCTGAAACTCCAGAGTTATTATTATTATTATTTTCTTCCTTTATCACTTTGTCATGTGTGTCATGTATTCGTATCAGTAAATTCACACATTTTACTATTGTTTTAAGTGTGCCTCCATTGCAAAATTCTTATTGAGCATACACGAGGTTATCATAGTACCATTAGGGGGACATCACGTTCTTATAGAATTTCTTATTGTCTTGGGATTAGCACACACTGGAACAAAAACATATATACACCCACTGAACTGCATTGCTGGGGTGCAGATATAATAACCCAGCTGGCGACCTTGTTGAGGAAAAGATAGAGAAGACAGGCAGGAAGAGTTCCTGCAACCTCTTTGTCTGGCAGGCAAGACTCAGGGAGGTCATTGTTACAAGTAAGCCCGAGTCTTCCTTCACTCCTCCATGGGTCTAGGCCGGAATTGCTGATAGCAGTTTCCCCGTGGTTGACTGAAGGGCTTCCAGGGTGAGTCAGTGGCACCCCTTCAGTGGTGGAAGCAAAGACCTGCGGAGGTGGGCATTGCTGGTCCTCTCCTGTGGGACCAAGGAGACTCCGGTGAATCCCGGGAGTCGGAGGGGCTGAGTATTCGGCCTTTCGAGCCCCTAGCAGCCGAGTGCTAGCAGAGCCCCGGCCCACCCCCCGTGACAATAGTTACCTGTAAGATAGTCCTTAACGTCAGTACTGGAAGATGGAATATCATTAGCAAGGGATGACCCAATGGAAGAGTAGAACTTATTGAACTCAATAGCAGAATCAGAGGCTGAAAGCTGACCATCGTTATTGGACAGGAGGTTGGTTTGTTGTTTAAAATCTTCTTTGATCCCAATATTTGTGAAATTGTGCTCCAAGTTTTTTAATGTTGCTCTTTATTTGGGTAAATTTATCTTCGTAGTATTTAGTTTTGGCTCGTCTAATTATCTTAGATAGCAGTAACGAGTAATTCTTTGAGAATTCTTTGGAGACGGTTCCTAACCTATACTTCTTCTCAAGGTCATGTTTTTTATTAATGGATTTAAGTATTCCCTTTGTAAGCCAGGGATTGTTAAGCCTTTTTGTAGTGACTTGTTTTGTAAGCATAGGACAGTGGGTGTTATAAAGGCTAAGAGTTTTTTGAAGAAAAGATTGCACTGCTAGGTTGATGTCCCCTATGTTACCTAACTCGGACTCCCAGTTGACATTATCAGCAGCAGTTAAAAAATTGTCTATAGCAGATTCATTGTGCAGCCTAAAACTTATCTTCCTTGACTCTAGAGGTGGTTTGTTAATGTTAGTTTAGAGAAATGTGGGGTAACGGTCTGTAGTGCTATCCGTGATTATACCTGAAGTAAGCAGAGAGGTTATGTTGGTCCAGATGTGATTTAGAGTCGTGGCAGTACTATCAGTGATTCTAGTAGGTCTAGTGATTAAGGATATGAGAAAGCAGGAATTCATACAGTTGAGGAAGGTAACAGCAGTAGGGTGCTCAGGCTCGCAGAGGTCAATATTAAAGTCCCCTGCGATAATTAGATGGTTTTTGTTCAGTCTGTTAGCGAGTATTGGATTGCTAAGGTTTGAATTGAATTCGGACACATCAGTGTTAGGAATTCTATAGACTGCACCCACAGACAGGATAAACTCAGCACCTTTGACTCTGAAACTGGCAAAGATATACTCCCCACAGCAGTCTCTAGTTCTAATTACTTTTAAGCATGTTAGTTCATGGTGGTAGTAAAGAGCAGTACCACCACCTCTCTGAATTTGACGACAGTTGTGAATTGCCGAGTAGTTAGGCATGTTAAAGAGTTGAGTAGTATCCTCTTTCAACCACGTTTCAGTAAGTATAATATAAGTGAATTTGTTGTCAATAGTTTCAACCAAGGCACTAACATCATCGAAGTGTTTACCTAGGGATCTAACATTTAAGTTGATTACAGAGATATTGTGATTATGTGTTAATACATTGTTTACATCATGTGCTGTAAAATATCTGCAGTTCAGATCATTAAAGTGATTATTGTCATAGATAGTGGATAAGAGGTTTAGTTCAGGGTCTAAACTTGCCTGCATAAAAAGGCTGGTTGCAGGAAAACAAGGCAAGAATGACAAATTACAAAATAGAATTATGATATAAAAGGGGAAAAAATATGAAAAATCTATACAAAACACAAACAAAATGAACAAAAAAAGAAAAAATGAGGTAGCTTACAAGGGGCTTACAGGTACTCTCAGGTACACTGTAAGTAATAATTTGCATAATTGACACAGGCAAAGCCAGGGGTACAATGGAGTAAGAGAGTATTGCAAGGCTAGGCAACCTTGGTTATAAATGAAATCAAAGAAAAAAAGTTAAATAATAAAACATAGGCAAATTTAAGCTAAAGATTATTAACTAAAAGTAGTTTAGTTATGACCGTATACTTAAAAAGACCTGAAGAAATATTAAAGCACTCGGTTAATTATGTCCAGAAAATGACTAGTGAAAGGTAAATTAAAAATTAATTAAAAAAGTGAAACAAAGAGAAATTATGATACCTAGCCCGCACTAGGTGACAAGGGGGTTAATTATGTTGACTCATTGGGAGTGATAATAAAGTGAGACTTTATTATCACCACATTGGGAGAGGAAAGTGTTGAGGTTATCCTCATTAGCAATTGTAAACATTTTACCTGTTGATGTTTTCCTAACTTTAATCAAGCCATCTCTAACGAAGCACTGATGAATCGCGTCTGGGTTTTGATGACGGATTTGACGCAGGCGGTAGAGGAGGTGCTGTCTTTTCCTAGTCAAGCACTCGTTTATGTAGATTCCCTCTCGTTGGGATGCAGCTGTTTGGGACAAGATGAGATTTCGTGGACTGGGAGGCCAGCTTGAGGCGAATTTTCTGCTGGTTTTGTCCTGATGGGTCTTTATGGTTCATTGTACAGTGTTTTCTCTGATATAGCTGTCATATATTAGGATTCTGGCTTTTAGCTAGCGCCTTTTTGACAGGTCAAGAAGAGGAAGCAAACTTTGTTCATCAGTTACTGGGTTACCTTGAGGTGCTTCCGGGGCTTAGCGTCCCCGCGGCCCGATCATCGACCAGGCCTCCTGGTTGCTGGACTGATCAACCAGGCTGTTGGACGCGGCTGCTCGCAGCCTGACGTATGAGTCACAGCCTGGTTGATCAGGTATCCTTCGGAGATGCTTATCCAGTTCTCTCTTGAACACTGTGAGGGGTTTGCCAGTTATGCCCCTTATGTGTAGCGGGAGCGTGTTGAACAGTCTTGGGCCCCTGATGTTGATAGAGTTCTCTCTCAGAGTACCAGTTGCACCTCTGTTTTTCAACGGGGGTATTCTGCACATCCTGCCATGTCTTCTGGTCTCATGTGATGTTATTTCTGTGTGCAGGTTTGGGACCAGCCCCTCTAATATTTTCCATGTGTAAATTATTATGTATCTCTCCCGCCTGCGCTCAAGGGAGTACAGATTTAGGCTCTTTAGTCGGTCCCAATAGTTTAGATGTTTTACCGAGTGGATTCTAGCAGTAAAGGATCTCTGCACGCTCTCCAGGTCAGCAATTTCTCCAGCTTTGAAAGGGCTGTCATTGTGCAGCAGTACTCCACTCTAGAGAGCACAAGCGTTTTGAAAAGTATCATCATCTGTATAGCATCTCTAGTGTGAAAAGTTCTTGTTATCCAACCTGTCATTTTTCGTGCAGTTGTGACGGCCACTTTATTGTGTAACGTACGTTTATGTTACGTTGTTGGGTTGATTAAATACACAGTGTTTAGTGTTTCATATATATTTTAGTAGTCCTGGATACAGCAGTGTCGTTGACGTTGAGACGAAGCCTGGAGCAGAGCAGAGAGCTGAGTGAGGCTGGAGTCGCGGAGCTCTATGTGGGAGAGCATACTGAGCGTCGGTACAGTATCTCACAAGTGTCTGCTCTAGACCACACTTGAAAGTAGACTGGTTACTATTTGCTATTTCTGCCGCTTATATGCTTGGGCAACACCTCACCTCATTCATCTCCAAAGGTTGACAGGAATGTTAACAATGCATTTGGAGCGAGTATATTATTGGGATAATCTACTCGCTACAGAACTCCCCCTCCCAGGGGATGAAAGGAAAAATACTTGATCAAGGAACCTAGCTGGTCGGTGAATTGTACGCCCTGCTCGCGTTGTATAACCCTCAAAGTTAACTTCCTCCTCTTCGCTGATGTCATCTAACTGGGGTCGTAGGGTAGGAGGTCGCACTGGATCGTCCGTCGTCGTAGGATCAGGTGGTGGTGCATTTGGTAACTGGGGGTGTAGGGTGGGAGGTCGTACAGGATCGTCCGTTGTCGTAGGTGGCGGTGCTGCTGGTAATTGTGGTCGAAAAGTGAACGGCGTAGTAGGCGGATGTGCCTCTGGAGGGATGTCTGGGGCAGCGTCACAGTGTGCTGGTTTAAGGCGATCGATGGAGATGTTTACCTGCTGTCCTCGGCGTTCAATGGTGAAGAACTTCGGTGTTCGAGAAACCACTTTAAATGGTCCTTCGTAAGGTGACTGTAGAGGGTGTCGAACAGCGTCGACTCTTACAAACACGTGTTCAGTTGTGTGGAGCTCATGAGGCACATATGTAGCACGAGTTGTCGGTTGGCGTGGTGGTGTAGGCCGAATGCTTGTCATGGCCGCCCGTAATTTCTGGACAAAAGTGGGGTCTGGGGGTGTGATGAGTGGCGTCGGGGTTAAGAATTCGCCCGGAAGCCGCAGGCTAGATCCGTATACTAAGTCTGCTACCGAGAATCCACTGCCCTCCTTCGTGGCCGAACGAATGCCAAGCAAGACTAATGGAAGGTTGTCGATCCAATCATCAGGGCGTGCTTGAGCTCTTAGGGCAGCTTTTAGTTGTCTATGAAAGCGTTCTACCATTCCGTTCGACTCAGGGTGGTATGCTGTGGTTCGGTTGTGTATGGTGCCGAGGAATTCCATAAGTTCCTTCCATAGATATGATTCGAACTGTCGTCCTTGGTCGGTGATGATGACAGAGGGGCTACCAAAACGGGCGACCCATCCAGAGAGGAAAGCCTGGACTACTGATTCAGCTGAGATGTTGATTAATGGGATTGCTTCCGGCCATCTGGAGAATCGATCGATGCAGGTGAGTAGATAAGAATATCCTCTTGCCGACGGTAATGGTCCAACGATGTCTACATGCACCACCTCGAAACGGTCAGAAGGTAACGGGAACTGTTGAAGCGGACTCTTTGTGTGACGATGTGTTTTCGCTCGCTGGCACTGGAGACATGAGCGAGTCCATCGTCGAACATCAGCATTGATTCCTGGCCATACGACACGCTCCGTTAGTAGTTTCTGGGAAGCACGTACTCCTGGGTGTGCTAGGGAGTGAAATACAGAGAACGTTTTCCAGCGAAACTGAGCAGGAATGTAGGGCCTAAGTGCTCCCGTCCGTGAGGTGTCACAGATTATACTTCCGCCACCTTCCATGGGAATCTCGATGAACCGGAGAGCTGTGTCAGATGTTCGTAATTGCTGCAGATCAGGGTCTTCCCGTTGGGCCTTACTGATTACACAATAGTCCACCTGAGCTGGGTTTGTCACGACGTGGTTTATGGTGGGTCGAGACAGTGCATCGGCTATGACATTATTAGTTCCTTTGACATGGCGGATATCCGAGGTAAATTGGGAGATAAATCCCAGGTGGTTGGCTACTCGAGGAGAGTGAGCATCACCCTTGGCCGCCAGTGCATAAGTGAGAGGTTTGTGGTCTGTGAGGATGTGGAAGTTCCGCCCCTCGAGAAAGTGCCGGAAATGTTGTATGGCTGAGTAGATGGCGAGCAGTTCCCTATCAAAAGTGCTGTACTTCTCTTCAGTGGGTGACAGGCGCGCTGAAAAGAATGCAATTGGGCGCCATTCTCCTTCAATGAGCTGTTGTAGTACAGCACCAATTGCTGTGTTTGAAGCGTCGGTAGAGAGATTGGTGGGAGCGTCAGACACTGGGTGTGCGAGTAAGGTGAATTCCGCCAGTTTGTGTTTTATGTCGGTGAATGCTGTCTCTGCCTGGGGAGTCCACTCCAACGGAAGACGGGACGTGAGTTTCCGACCACGTAAGAGGTCGTACAAGTGTCGCAAGATGTCCGAACAATGTGGGATGAATCGATGATAAAAATTCACCACGCCAAGAAATTCTTGCAACTTCTTTGGAGTGGATGGGCGCGGGAATTCCTTGATTGCCTCGATTTTCTTCTCTAGTGGTTGGACCCCTGCTGCTGACACACGGTGCCCCAAGAAATCCAGCTCTGGAACATGGAAAATACACTTCTCGGAGTTGAGCTGCAAGCCGAAGTTGCGCAGACGGGTGAGAAGGAGTCGGAGGTGTAGCAGATGTTCTGTCGGTGATGTACTGGCCACCAGCAGATCGTCAATGTAGGCGTAGCAAAAAGGCAGGTCCTTAACTACTTGGTCGATGAAGCGTTGGAATGTCTGGGCTGCATTCCGTAGACCAAAAGGCATCCGGACGAATTCAAACAGTCCAAAAGGTGTTGTGATCGCTGTTTTCGGAATGTCTGCCGGTTCCACAGGGATCTGGTGAAATGCCCGCACAAGGTCAATTTTCGGAAAAACGGTTGTGTTGCTCAATCCCTGTGAGAAATCCTGGATGTGTGGTATTGGGTAGCGATCCGGCAGAGTACGAACGTTGAGAGCCCTGTAGTCCCCGCAAGGGCGCCATTCCCCTGGGGCTGTTTTCGGGACCATATGGAGAGGTGAAGCCCATGGACTGTTCGAAGGGCGGATTATTCCTGCCTCCTGTAGCTTGTTGAATTCAGCACGTGCTACCGCCAATCGTTCCGGTGCCAGGCGGCGTGGTCTGGCGAAGGTAGGTGCTCCCGTTGTAGTAATGTGATGCGTAATCGTATGTTGCACTTCTGGACGAGGGCTGGCGGGTTGGGTCACATCTTTGAATTCATCCAGGAGTGCTTGAAGTTCCGTAGATGCGACTGGGGTGACGGTGTTAACCTGTGTAGAGGTACTAGGGGAGGCTCGAAGTACTGCACCTGCGGGATCCACAATAAGTCGATGGTGTTGCAGGAAATCCCATCCAAGAATGGGTTGTTCCACATCCGCTATGAGGAAAGTCCACGTAAAGCGACCCAGAGAGGCGAAATCGAGAACCAGGGTGCAGGTCCCATATGTACGGACGGACGTACCATTGGCAGCCCGTAAGTCCAAACCAGGAGTGCGGCTCGGTTTGACCAGTGGGGGAGGCACCACACTAGCTGCTGCACCTGTGTCAACGAGGAAACGGCGTTTGGTTATGATGTCAGATATGTAGAGCAGTGTAGTGTTTGAAATGGCGGGGTTACTGGCCGTTAACAGTCCCCGCCGAAGTAGTTTCCCGACCAGGAACACGGAGCCCTACAGTTGTGGGCTTGGTGTCCGAACCTCTGGTGATAAATACAAAGCTCTCCTCGGTGTTCTCGCTGTCGCCTAGATCCTGATACTGGATTCGCTTGGTACGTCCTCCCTGGGCGGAAGAAACGCCGGTTCTGGAGGACGTCGAGTTGGTGGGTGTCTGTAGTCTGCTGTGTATCACTGAGGTGGGACAGCGTAGCATTATTAGACGTTGTATGAAGCCGGTCTGCCAGTGTAGCCAGCTGGGCTAATGGGTGTCGTCAGCCATACTGAATAGGGCCGGTTGAATGTGTTTTGGACAGAGTTGTATCCAGAGTGATCTCACAATCTCGCTGGGGGCTGGGCCAGTTGCAGTATGCATCACATACTGAATATGCCGCAGAAGCTGGGCTGGTGTTTTGTCTGCTAATTTTTGTCAGTGAGGAGTTGATCCCTTTGTTGAATTCGGCGTTTCATCGCTGCCTGTAGAAGAGCGGCCTTCAATGCGGTGTACGTCCTGGCGTCTGGTGATGGTGCGGTGATGATAGCCGAGGCAGTGTGCATAGCCTCCGAGGGAAGTGTTGGCAGGGTACAGGCATATCGGGCTTTCTCAGTCGTAATTTCGTGGTGGTCGAAAATAGCCTCCATCTGCATGAACCAAAATTCTGGTTCATCTGCGTTGTATGCTGGAAACCTGGTAGATAAATCCATGACGAAGATCTAGTTTGTGACTAGGTGTTCATTTCACTCACTGGGTCACCAATGTAACGTACGTTTATGTTACGTTGTTGGGTTGATTAAATACACAGTGTTTAGTGTTTCATATATATTTAGTAGTCCTGGATACAGCAGTGTCGTAGACGTTGAGACGAAGCCTGGAGCAGAGCAGAGAGCTGAGTGAGGCCGGAGTCGCGGAGCTCTATGTGGGAGAGCGTACTGAGCGTCGGTACAGTATCTCGCAAGTGTCTGCTCTAGACCACACTTGAAAGTAGACTGGTTACTATTTGCTGTTGTTGTTGTTGTTATAGATTCAGCTACTCGGAACAAGTTCCAAGTAGCACGGGCTATGGTGAGCCCGTAACTTACCTGGCACAGGAGCTGGGCAGGAAGCACGGGCTATGGTTAGCCTCGTGGACAGGAGATGTCTCCCGTCTACTATTTGCTATTTCTGCCGCTTATATGCTTGGGCAACACCTCACCGGGTTGCTCGGGGCAACACCTCACCTCATTCATCTCCAAAGGTTGACAGGAATATTAACAATGCATTTGGAGCGAGTATATTATTGGGATAATCTACTCGCTACAATTGTGTTCTTTAAAAGTAAGGTCTTCCGACATGAGTACACCCAAATCCTTCACATTGCCTTTTCGTGCTATGTTATGATTTGCCTGAGTTTTGTACGTGGTTTCCGTTTTTATATTTTCATTTTTCCCATAGCACTTGAGCTGGAACTTATCTTCGTTAAACACCATATTATTTTCTGTAGCCCATAGAAAGACCTGATCTACATCTGACTTGAGGTTTGCCGTGTCCTCTATGTTGCCTACTCTCATGAAGATCCTGGTGTCATCTGCAAAGGATGATACAGTGCTATAGGTTGTGTTCTTGTCTATGTCCGATATGAGGATGAGAAAAAGTACTGGAGTAAGCACAGTACCCTGAGGGACTGAGCTCTTAACGGTTGATGGGCTGGATTTTATTTTGTTGACTATTACACATTGGGTTCTGTTGGTCAGGAAATTGTAGATCCATCTGCCTATTTTTCTGGTAATTCGTTTTGAACGCATTTTATGTGCAATAACACCATGGTCACATTTATCAAAAGCTTTTGCAAAATCTGTGTAAATTACATCAGCGTTTTGTTTGTCTTCCATAGCATCTAGCCATATTATAGTGGTCCAGCAACTGCGACAGGCAAGAGCGCCCTGTTCTGAAACCATGTTGTCAAAGGTTATGGAGATGCTGTGCTTCCATGTATTTTGTGAGCTTACTTCTTAGCAGTCTCTCAAAAATTTTAATGATGTGCAATGTTAATGCTATCGGTCTGTAATTTTTTGCCTCTGCCTTATTTCCTCCATTATGAAGTGGTGCTATATCTGCTGTTTTTAGTATATCAGGAATAACGCCAGTATCTAGGCTTTGTCTCCACAGAATGTGGAGGGCCTGCGATAGTGTTTTTTTACAGTTCTTGATGAATATGGAGTTCCAAGAATCCGGGCCTGGTGCAGAGTGCATAGGCATACTGTTTATGGCTTCTTCAAAGTCCAGTGGGGATAGGGTGACGTCTGATATATGATTTGATGCTGGTATCATATCCATGAAAAATTCATTTGGGTTATCGATCTTTAGTGCGTTTAATGGCTCGCTGAAAAGTCGTACTACTTCCTCAGTAGCTCGCTCATTTCTTTGTTGTCATCGGTGAAAGTTCCATCTTCCTTTCGCAGGGGCCCGATACTAGATGTGGTTTTTGATCTTGATTTTGCATAGGAGAAAAAATATTTCGGGTTTCTCTCTATTTCACTGATGGCCTTTTGCTCTCTTTGCCTCTTTGGGTGACGGAAGCTGCCTCATAAGAGGAAATTTGGTGTCTACATCCTAGTTATATCTGGTGAACTAAGGCCTGCTGTACAAATATGATAAGGAACCTCCTCAATGTATACTAATGTGTAGTTAATACTGTAGTTTGATTGGCTTCATATATATAAATTTAATATAAACCCCCCCTAATGTGTATGGATCGATTTGTGAGATTATTGCAGAAATACAGTCCACTTAACGTCATACAAATTGCTATCGAAATATATAAATTAACGTAAATATAAATTCTATATAAATTCATATAAATTAAATATATATAAATCTCACAGGTCGGTTCCCACACATGTCAACAGTGGCCACCGATAGTGGCCGCAGTCTGGATGCTGGAACAGAGTTGGAGCCAGTAATCGTTAGCACAGCGCCTCGCAGTTTGTTGAACTCGACTGCGGACAGTACGGCAGGCCTGTAGGTTCCTTTCTGAGGGCAGGTTCTTGTAGGATGAGAGAGCTCGGATCTCTTCCTGTACGAGGAGTAACAGTTCCTCTGTACTGGCCTCGAACCAATCTGCTGACTTGTTCTACCTCTTACCGAAGGTGGACATGGCAGTGTTGAAAATACTACCCCTGAGATGTGACCACCTCACTTGCGCTATTGCAGGGTGGTACAGGAAGGGCAATGCAGCAGTGAATTCTTCCACCTTGTGAAGGTCACGGATCTTGTTAATGTTAATGCACAGTTTTCCCCCCTTCTTTGCCCTGTGGATTTTCCGGGGTTGGAACTTTACTCTGCAAACGACGAGAGAGTGGTCGGTGTCACAACCTGCGCTCTGGACGCTGCGAGTCAGTTTGACGCTTCTCAGGGTGCTACACCCTGTAAGCACCAGGTCGAGTTGTTGCCAATGCTTAGACTTGGGGTGTCTCCAAGAAACCTTGTGCTGGGGCTTAGTGTCGAAGAAGGAATTGGTAATGCAGAGATCATAACGACAGCAGAACTCCAGAAGGCGCTGCCCACTCTCATTCATCTTCCCTATATAAACTGGTCCAGGCAGGAAGTCAGAGCTGTGATCAGAACCAACTCTTGCGTTAAAGTCTCCCAGGTGGAAGACTGGCTCTTCTTGAATTATGTCTCTATGAGTTAGGCCGAGATCATCATAGAACTCGTCCTTCGCTTCGGTAGATGTCAGTGTTGGTGCGTAGACGTTGATGAGGCTGACCATTCCTACTGCTGTATGAAGCTGAAGTTTAATGATCCTTGCAGACCCCTCCATGGGCGGTACTATGGACCAACCTAACAACCTCAAGGCGAAGCCAACACTATGCTCTGGTGGTTTTCCCTGCCAGGAGGAGGTAAAGTCCTTTTCCCATATGCTGCCGGTCGCGGGCAGACGTGTCTCCTGCAGAGTGACTGTCCATCTGCAGCCTGCGTAGTTCATTGTTGATCACAACTGTTTTACGGGCGTCAGTCACTTCCAGTAGATCTTCCGTGAGACCCGGTGTCATGGTCCTTACATTCCATGTGCCCTGTCGAGAGCTGGGTGGCTCTGTGTTTTTCTTTTGCCTGGTGCATGGATTGTCGAAGCACACCCAGGAGTACGTGCTTCCCAGACACTACTAACGGAGCGTATTGTATGGCCAGGAATCAATGCTGATGTTCGACGATGGACTCGCTCATGTCTCCAGTGCCAGCGAGCGAAAACACATCGTCACACAAAGAGTGCGCTTCAACAGTTCCCGATACCTTCTGACCGTTTCGAGGTGGTGCATGTAGACATTGTTGGACCATTACCGTCGGCAAGAGGATATTCTTATCTACTCACCTGCATCGATCGATTCTCCAGATGGCCGGAAGCAATCCCATTAATCAACATCTCAGCTGAATCAGTAGTCCAGGCTTTCCTCTCTGGATGGGTCGCCCGTTTTGGTAGCCCCTCTGTCATCATCACCGACCATGGACGACAGTTCGAATCATATCTATGGAAGGAACTTATGGAATTCCTCGGCACCATACACAACCGAACCACAGCATACCACCGAGTCGAATGGAATGGTAGAGCGCTTTCATAGACAACTAAAAGCTGCCCTAAGAGCTCAAGCACACCCTGATGATTGGATCGACAACCTTCCATTAGTCTTGCTTGGCATTCTTTCGGCCACGAAGGAGGACAGTGGATTCTCGGTGGCAGACTTAGTATATGGATCTAGCCTGCGGCTTCCAGGCGAATTCTTAACCCCTTAACCCCACTCATCACACCCCCAGACCCCACTTTTGTCCAGAAATTATGGGCGGCCATGACAAGCATTCGGCCTACACCACCACGCCAACCGAAAACTCGTGCTACATATGTGCCTCATGAGCTCCACACAACTGAACACGTGTTTGTAAGAGTCGACGCTGTTCGACACCCCCTACAGTCACCTTACGAAGGACCATTTAAAGTGGTTTCTCGAACACCGAAGTTCTTCACCATTGAACGGCGAGGACAGCAGGTAAACATCTCCATCGATCGCCTTAAACCAGCACACTGTGACGCTGCCCCAGACATCCCTCCAGAGGCACATCCGCCGACTACGCCGTTCACTTTTCGACCACAATTACCAGCAGCACCGCCACCTACGACAACGGACGATCCTGTACGACCTCCCACCCTACACCCCCAGTTACCAAATGCACCACCACCTGATCCTACGACGACGGACGATCCAGTGCGACCTCCTACCCTACGACCCCAGTTAGATGACATCAGCGAAGAGGAGGAAGTTAACTTTGAGGGTTATACAACGCGAGCAGGGCGTACAATTCACCGACCAGCTAGGTTCCTTGATCAAGTATTTTTCCTTTCATTCCCTGGGAGGGGGAGTTCTGTAGCGAGTAGATTATCCCAATAATATACTCGCTCCAAATGCATTGTTAATATTCCTGTCAACCTTTGGAGATGAGTGAGGTGAGGTGTTGCCCCGAGCAACCCGGTGAGGGGTTGCCCAAGCATATAAGCGGCAGAAATAGCAAATAGTAGTAAGTTTTTGACTTAACAATACCCCAGTGATATGTAAGTATGCCTTCTAGCCCAGTTACAGACCCGCTCCTGTGCCAGGTAAGTCCACTACGGGCTCACCATAGCCCGTGCTACTTGGAACTTTTGTTCCATGTAGCTGAATCTAAAACAACAACAACAGCAAATAGTAATCAGTCTACTTTCAAGTGTGGTCTAGAGCAGACACTTGCGAGATACTGTACCGACGCTCAGTACGCTCTCCCACATAGAGCTCCCCGACTCTGGCCTCACTCAGCTCTCTGCTCTGCTCAGGCTTCGTCTC
>WNGS01009114.1:43634-57456 GCA_020271785.1 Procambarus virginalis
AAAAAAAAGTAATTAGTGTAGTTAGTAAACAGTTGATTGACAGTTGAGAGGCGGGCCGAAAGAGCAAAGCTCAACCCCCGTAAATACACTAAGTGAATACAACTAAGTGAATACACCCACACACACACACAGATGGAAGATTGCCAAACAGATGGAAGAAGTACTAAGGAATGCTAAAAAATTACGTAATGATGAGGATGGGAAAGTGTGGTCGTTAAGACGAGATCTTTCAAAAGAAGATAGAGAGAAGCTGAAACTGAACCTCGCCGAGGCAAAACGTTTAAATGAGAGCAGGAATGAAGAAGATATCAATTCTTTTTTCTACAAAGTGATAGGGGTAGGCAGACCAGTGAAGTGGTACATAAAGGCAAACCAACAAAATCATTAGAGGAAGGGGGAGTGAAAAATAAGAAGAGGGGGAACAAGTTCCTGAAGATTGCATACACCAACATAGATGGAGTAAGGTCAAAGATACTGGAGTTAAGTGATATAATACAGCTGCAGACACCAGACATTGTTGCACTCACGGAGACAAAACTTGAAGATGTTATTTTAAATGAGGTCATATTCCCAAGGGGCTACTCAATTTGGAGACAGGACAGAAAAATCAGGAAAGGCGGTGGCGTTGCTGTGCTGGTGAAAGAACACCTAAAGGTGAACGAAATAATGACTGCCAATCCACAAGAAGTTGATATAATAGCACTAGAGATCTGCCATGAGGATGATAAACTAATGATCATAAATGCATATAGTCCACCGCTAAGCAGCACATGGTCAAAAGAGGAGCTAGATAGTAAACGAGAAGGTCTTATAACAATAATGAGAGAGATCATAGCAAGAGCGGATAACGATAGTTCACGGCTGTTGATAGTCGGCGACTTCAACTTGAAATCCATAGACTGGGAGGCATATGAAGCTAAAACAGAAGATTTCTGGACCTGTAAATTTGTAGACCTCATCCTGGAAACATTCTTGTATCAACATGTTAAACAAGCTACGAGGATGAGGGAAGGGGACGTTCCCTCCATGCTAGATTTGATATTTACCAGGAAGGAGGAAGAAATATTTGACATTCAGTACAGTACCTTCCTCCCTTGGGTAAAAGTGACCATGTCTTTTTGGGAATAAAGTATGCAATGCGATATAATCTGGAAGAAAATATGACAGTCGATGCAATTGAAAAACCTGATTTTAGGAGAGGACATTATGGCAACCTTAGAAAAATTTTTAGTGAATATAATTGGACAGACTTGTTGCTAGGCAAGGAAGTGAATGAGATGTATGTCAAGTTTTGTGAAATATATGATAAAGGAACAAAAAAATTTATACCAAAACAGAGAAGCAGAACTAGGAAACAGGATTGGTTCAACAGAAAGTGCGAGAGGGCCAGAGACCAAAAGTCACAAAAATGGAATCAATACAGGAAGAGGCCAAACCCCCAAACATACCAGCGATACAAAGATGAGAGAAACAACTACACGGCAGTGAGGAGAGAGGCAGAAAGAAATTTTGAAAAAGGGATTGCAGACAAATGTAAAACAGAACCAGGTCTATTCTATAAATTCATAAACAACAAATTGCAGGTAAAGGATAATATTCAGAGGTTGAAAATGGGAAATAGATTCACGGAAAATGAAAAGGAAATGTGTGAAACATTAAACGAAAAGTTCCAAAGTGTGTTTGTACAAAATGAAATCTTCAGGGAACCAGATACAATAAGAATTCCAGAGAACAACATAGAGCACATAGAGGTGTCTAGAGACGAAGTGGAGAAAATGCTCAAGGAGCTAAATAAGAACAAAGCAGTTGGTCCAGATGGAGTTTCGCCATGGGTTCTGAGAGATTGTGCACCTGAGCTCAGCATTCCTCTTCAACTGATCTTTCAGGCATCCCTGTTTACAGGAGTTGTAGCTGATGTGTGGAAAAAGGCTAACATAGTTCCAATCTACAAAAGTGGAAGCAGGGAAGACCCCCTTAACTATAGACCGGTATCATTGACAAGTGTAATAGTCAAAATATTGGAAAAAATAATTAAAACTAAATGGGTAGAACACCTGGAGAGGAATGATATAATATCAGACAGACAGTATGGTTTTCGATCTGGAAGATCCTGTGTATCAAATTTACTCAGTTTCTATAACCGAGCAACAGAGATATTACAGGAAAGAGATGGTTGGGTTGACTGCATCTATCTGGACCTAAAAAAGGCTTTCGACAGAGTTCCATATAAGAGGTTGTTCTGGAAACTGGAAAATATTGGAGGGGTGACAGGTAAGCTTCTAACATGGATGAAAAATTTTCTGACTGATAGAAAAATGAGGGCAGTGATCAGAGGCAATGTATCGGACTGGAGAAATGTCACAAGCGGAGTACCACAGGGTTCAGTTCTTGCACCAGTGATGTTTATTGTCTACATAAATGATCTACCAGTTGGTATACAGAATTATATGAACATGTTTGCTGATGATGCTAAGATAATAGGAAGGATAAGAAACTTAGATGATTGTCATGCCCTTCAAGATGACCTGGACAAAATAAGTACATGGAGCGCCACTTGGCAAATGGAATTCAATGTTAATAAATGCCATGTTATGGAATGTGGAATAGGAGAACATAGACCCCACACAACCTATATATTATGTGAGAAATCTTTAAAGAATTCTGATAAAGAAAGAGATCTAGGGGTGGTTCTAGATAGAAAACTATCACCTGAGGACCACATAAAGAATATTGTGCGAGGAGCCTATGCCACGCTTTCCAACTTCAGAATTGCGTTTAAATACATGGATGGCGATATACTAAAGAAATTGTTCACGACTTTTGTTAGGCCAAAGCTAGAATATGCAGCGGTTGTGTGGTGCCCATATCTTAAGAAGCACATCAACAAACTGGAAAAGGTGCAAAGACATGCTACTAAGTGGCTCCCAGAACTGAAGGGCAAGAGCTACGAGGAGAGGTTAGAGACATTAAATATGCCAAAACTAGAAGACAAGAAAAAGAGGTGATATGATCACTACATACAAAATAGTAACAGGAATTGATAAAATCGATAGGGAAGATTTCCTGAGACCTGGAACTTTAAGAACAAGAGGTCATAGATATAAACTAGCTAAACACAGATGCCGAAGAAATATAAGAAAATTCACTTTCGCAAACAGAGTGGTAGACGGTTGGAACAAGTTAGGGGAGAAGGTGGTGGAGGCCAAGACCGTCAGTAGTTTCAAAGCGTTATATGACAAAGAGTGCTGGGAAGACGGGACACCACGAGCGTAGCTCTCATCCTGTAACTACACTTAGGTAATTACACACACACACACCACCCACCCACCCACACCCACACCCAGGAAGCAGCCCGTACCTGTGGTCAGCACTCAGTGTTTACTACAACTAAATAAAGACTTTGGCTCCAGAATATAGACAATGCTTCATCAGTTAGAACTAATGACTTGACTCATAACTAATATTATAACCCAAGTCTCAAGGCAACATGTTATACTTGAGTCCTTAACATGTTGACCCATTTGTGTATGTCAGCATGTCTATTATCTCTTAACTCAGAGCCAGATGCTTCATTATAGTCCAGTTACTTTACTCAGAGCCAGATGCTTCATTATAGTCCAGTTACTTTACTCAGAGCCAGATGCTTCATTATAGTCCAGTTACTTTACTCAGAGCCAGATGCTTCATTATAGTCCAGTTACTTTACTCAGAGCCAGATGCTTCATTATAGTCCAGTTACTTTACTCAGAGCCAGATGCTTCATTATAGTCCAGTTACTTTACTCAGAGCCAGATGCTTCATTATAGTCCAGTTACTTTACTCAGAGCCAGATGCTTCATTATAGTCCAGTTACTTTACTCAGAGCCAGATGCTTCATTATAGTCCAGTTACTTTACTCAGAGCCAGATGCTTCATTATAGTCCAGTTACTTTACTCAGAGCCTGATGCTTCATTATAGTCCAGTTACTTTACTCAGAGCCAGATGCTTCATTATAGTCCAGTTACTTTACTCAGAGCCTGATGCTTCATTATAGTCCAGTTACTTTACTCAGAGCCAGATGCTTCATTATAGTCCAGTTACTTTACTCAGAGCCAGATGCTTCATTATAGTCCAGTTACTTTACTCAGAGCCTGATGCTTCATTATAGTCCAGTTACTTTACTCAGAGCCTGATGCTTCATTATAGTCCAGTTACTTTACTCAGAGCCTGATGCTTCATTATAGTCCAGTTACTTTACTCAGAGCCTGATGCTTCATTATAGTCCAGTTACTTTACTCAGAGCCTGATGCTTCATTATAGTCCAGTTACTTTACTCAGAGCCAGATGCTTCATTATAGTCCAGTTACTTTACTCAGAGCCAGATGCTTCATTATAGTCCAGTTACTTTACTCAGAGCCTGATGCTTCATTATAGTCCAGTTACTTTACTCAGAGCCTGATGCTTCATTATAGTCCAGTTACTTTACTCAGAGCCAGATGCTTCATTATAGTCCAGTTACTTTACTCAGAGCCAGATGCTTCATTATAGTCCAGTTACTTTACTCAGAGCCAGATGCTTCATTATAGTCCAGTTACTTTACTCAGAGCCAGATGCTTCATTATAGTCCAGTTACTTTACTCAGAGCCAGATGCTTCATTATAGTCCAGTTACTTTACTCAGAGCCAGATGCTTCATTATAGTCCAGTTACTTTACTCAGAGCCAGATGCTTCATTATAGTCCAGTTACTTTACTCAGAGCCAGATGCTTCATTATAGTCCAGTTACTTTACTCAGAGCCTGATGCTTCATTATAGTCCAGTTACTTTACTCAGAGCCAGATGCTTCATTATAGTCCAGTTACTTTACTCAGAGCCAGATGCTTCATTATAGTCCAGTTACTTTACTCAGAGCCAGATGCTTCATTATAGTCCAGTTACTTTACTCAGAGCCAGATGCTTCATTATAGTCCAGTTACTTTACTCAGAGCCTGATGCTTCATTATAGTCCAGTTACTTTACTCAGAGCCTGATGCTTCATTATAGTCCAGTTACTTTACTCAGAGCCTGATGCTTCATTATAGTCCAGTTACTTTACTCAGAGCCTGATGCTTCATTATAGTCCAGTTACTTTACTCAGAGCCTGATGCTTCATTATAGTCCAGTTACTTACTCAGAGCCAGATGCTTCATTATAGTCCAGCCTCCACCATTAATGTTTGTGTTGGTAATGACAGGTGCAGGAGACCATCAGGGAGGCCCTGGAGATGACGACCACAGAGACAGGTGCCACAGCTGACCCCGTACACCTGGGAGACTCAGACTCCACCATTAATGTTTGTGTTGGTAATGACAGGTGCAGGAGACCATCAGGGAGGCCCTGGAGATGACGACCACAGAGACAGGTGCCACAGCTGACCCCGTACACCTGGGAGACTCAGACTCCACCATTAATGTTTGTGTTGGTAATGACAGGTGCAGGAGACCATCAGGGAGGCCCTGGAGATGACGACCACAGAGACAGGTGCCACAGCTGACCCCGTACACCTGGGAGACTCAGACTCCAGCATCATGACTAAAGTTCAGGAAATCACTGGAGAAATCCCCCAAAAAGAAATAACAGTAAGTTTTTTTATTTTCCCACATAGGTCATATCACAATATATTAAGTTCCATTTTGAAGACAGGAAGAATGCTCTTAGGTTTATTGAGGTTGCCCTAAGTCAACTACTGACTTTCCTCAACATACAATCTGCAATCCAGTCTAACTCCTGGATAAATATTTACTGGTAGGTGAACAGAGGCATCAGATGAAAGGAAATGTGTGAACCATTTCCGTTACAGGTCCAGCACCAACCCCCTGCCAGTAGAGGGGGGCTGGAGCTACAGGTCCAGCACCAAACCCCTGCCAGTAGAGGGGGGCTGGAGCTACAGGTCCAGCACCAACCCCTGCCAGTAGAGGGGGGCTGGAGCTACAGGTCCAGCACCAACCCCCTGCCAGTAGAGGGGGCTGGAGCTACAGGTCCAGCACCAAACCCCTGCCAGTAGAGGGGGGGCTGGAGCTACAGGTCCAGCACCAACCCCCTGCCAGTAGAGGGGGGCTGGAGCTACAGGTCCAGCACCAACCACCTGCCAGTAGAGGGGGCTGGAGCTACAGGTCCAGCACCAACCCCCCTGCCAGTAGAGGGGGGCTGGAGCTACAGGTCCAGCACCAACCCCCTGCCAGTAGAGGGGGGGTGGAGCTACAGGTCCAGCACCAACCCCTGCCAGTAGAGGGTGGCTGGAGCTACAGGTCCAGCACCAACTCCCTGCCAGTAGAGGGGGCTGGAGCTACAGGTCCAGCACCAACCCCCTGCCAGTAGAGGGGGTGGAGCTACAGGTCCAGCACCAACCCCCTGCCAGTAGAGGGGGGCTGGATATGCAGGACCAGCACCAAACCCTCTGCCAGTAGAGGGGGGCTGGAGCTACAGGTCCAGCACCAACCCCCTGCCAGTAGAGGGGGGCGGAGCTACAAGTCCAGCACCAACCCCCTGCCAGTAGAGGGGGGCTGGATATGCAGTACCAGCACCAACCCCCTGCCAGTAGAGGGGGCTGGAGCTACAGGACCAGCGCCAACCCCCTGCCAGTAGAGGGGGGCTGGAGCTACAGGTCCAGCACCATCCCCTGCCAGTAGAGGGTGGCTGGAGCTACAGGTCCAGCACCAACCACCTGCCAGTAGAGGGGGCTGGAGCTACTGTTCAGCACCAACCCCATGCCAGTAGAGGGGGGCTGGAGCTACAGGACCAGCACCAACCCCCTGCCAGTAGAGGGGGTCTTGAGCTACAGGTCCAGCACCAACCCCCTGCCAGTAGAGAGGGGCTGGGGCTACAGGTCCGCACCAACCCCCTGCCAGTAGAGGGGGGCTGGAGCTACAGGTCCAGCACCACTCCCCTGCCAGTAGAGGGTGGCTGGAGCTACACTCTAGCACCAACCCCCTGCCAGTAGAGGGGGCTGGAGCTACAGGTCCAGTACCAACCCCCTGCCAGTAGAGGATGGCTGGAGCTACAGGTCCAGCACCAACCCCCTGCCAGTAGAGGGTGGTTGGAGCTACAGGTCCAGCACCAACCCCCTGCCAGTAGAGGGGGGCTGGAGCTACAGGTCCAGCACCAACCCCCTGCCAGTAGAGGGGGGCTGGAGCTACAGGTCCAGCACCAACCCCCTGCCAGTAGAGGGGGCTGGAGCTACAGGTCCAGCACCACCCCCTGCCAGTAGAGGGGGGCTGGAGCTACAGGTCCAGCACCAACCCCCTGCCAGTAGAGGGGGGGCTGGAGCTACAGGTCCAGCACCAACCCCCTGCCAGTAGAGGGGGGCTGAGGCTACAGGTCCAGCACCAACCCCCTGCCAGTAGAGGGGGGCTGGAGCTACAGGTTCCAGCACCAACCCCCTGCCAGTAGAGGGGGGCTGGAGCTACAGGTCCAGCACCACCCCCTGCCAGTAGAGGGGGCTGGAGCTACAGGTCCAGCACCAACCCCTGCCAGTAGAGGGAGGCTGGAGCTACAGGTCCAGCACCAACCCCCTGCCAGTAGAGGGGGCTGGAGCTACAGGTCCAGCACCAACCCCCTGCCAGTAGAGGGAGGCTGGAGCTACAGGTCCAGCACCAACCCCCTGCCAGTAGAGGGGGGCTGGAGCTACAGGTCCAGCACCAACCCCCTGCCAGTAGAGGGGGCTGGAGCTACAGGTCCAGCACCAACCCCCTGCCAGTAGAGGGGGCTGGAGCTACAGGTCCAGCACCAACCCCTGCCAGTAGAGGGGGGCTGGAGCTACAGGTCCAGCACCAACCCCCTGCCAGTAGAGGGGGGCTGGAGCTACAGGTCCAGCACCAACCCCCTGCCAGTAGAGGGGGGCTGGAGCTACAGGTCCAGCACCAACCCCCTGCCAGTAGAGGTGGGCTGGAGCTACAGGTCCAGCACCAACCCCCTGCCAGTAGAGGGGGCTGGAGCTACAGGTCCAGCACCAACCCCTGCCAATAGAGGGGGGCTGGAGCTACAGGTCCAGCACCAACCCCCTGCCAGTAGAGGGGGGCTGGAGCTACAGGTCCAGCACCAACCCCCTGCCAGTAGAGGGAGGCTGGAGCTACAGGTCCAGCACCAACCCCCTGCCAGTAGAGGGGGGCTGGAGCTACAGGTCCAGCACCAACCCCCTGCCAGTAGAGGGGGCTGGAGCTACAGGTCCAGCACCAACCCCCTGCCAGTAGAGGGGGCTGGAGCTACAGGTCCAGCACCAACCCCTGCCAGTAGAGGGTGGCTGGAGCTACAGGTCCAGCACCAACCCCCTGCCAGTAGAGGGAGGCTGGAGCTACAGGTCCAGCACCAACCCCCTGCCAGTAGAGGGGGCTGGAGCTACAGGTCCAGCACCAACCCCCTGCCAGTAGAGGAGGGCTGGAGCTACAGGTCCAGCACCAACCCCTGCCAGTAGAGGGGGGCTGGAGCTACAGGTCCAGCACCAACCCCCTGCCAGTAGAGGGGGCTGGAGCTACAGGTCCAGCACCAACCCCCTGCCAGTAGAGGGGGCTGGAGCTACAGGTCCAGCACCAACCCCTGCCAGTAGAGGGGGGCTGGAGCTACAGGTCCAGCACCAACCCCCTGCCAGTAGAGGGGGGCTGGAGCTACAGGTCCAGCACCAACCCCCTGCCAGTAGAGGAGGCTGGAGCTACAGGTCCAGCACCAACCCCCTGCCAGTAGAGGGGGGCTGGAGCTACAGGTCCAGCACCAACCCCCTGCCAGTAGAGGGGGCTGGAGCTACAGGTCCAGCACCAACCCCCTGCCAGTAGAGGGGGCTGGAGCTACAGGTCCAGCACCAACCCCCTGCCAGTAGAGGGGGCTGGAGCTACAGGTCCAGCACCAACCCCCTGCCAGTAGAGGGAGGCTGGAGCTACAGGTCCAGCACCAACACCCTGCCAGTAGAGGGAGGCTGGAGCTACAGGTCCAGCACCAACCCCCTGCCAGTAGAGGGGGCTGGAGCTACAGGTCCAGCACCAACCCCCTGCCAGTAGAGGGGGGCTGGAGCTACAAGTCCAGCACCAACCACCTGCCAGTAGAGGGGGCTGGAGCTACAGGTCCAGCACCAACCCCCTGCCAGTAGAGGGGGGCTGGAGCTACAGGTCCAGCACCAACCCCCTGCCAGTAGAGGGGGGCTGGAGCTACAGGTCCAGCACCAACCCCTGCCAGTAGAGGGGGGCTGGAGCTACAGGTCCAGCACCAACCCCCTGCCAGTAGAGGGGGGCTGGAGCTACAGGTCCAGCACCAACCCCCTGCCAGTAGAGGGGGGCTGGAGCTACAGGTCCAGCACCAACCCCCTGCCAGTAGAGGGGGGCTGGAGCTACAGGTCCAGCACCAACCCCCTGCCAGTAGAGGGGGGGGGCTGGAGCTACAGGTTCAGCACCAACCCCCTGCCAGTAGAGGAGGGCTTGAGCTACAGGTCCAGCACCAATCCCCTGTCAGTAGAGGGGGGCTGGAGCTACAGGTCCAGCACCAACCACCTGCCAGTAGAGGTGTAATGACTACTACCATTTGTAACGTTCTACCATAGTAATGTTGTTAAATCATTATTTGTAATACCCCTGTCCTTGTTGACTAACCATTTATTGTAATGTAATATCTCTGTCCACACTTAATAACCAGCAAACACTAATAACGGACCAGTATGACCCCTCGCTGGACTGTCACGACTATAAGCTGAATATTAAATGAGGAATATCACAAGAAAAGGGATTATTAATCTTCTTACCTTTTACACTGCCACCACCTTCCAAAGGAATGAATGTGTCTATAATTATCGGTCCCCAGGAAGGAAGGGACTCGATAATCAGGGAACTCAACGGACCAGTGATTGAAATTGAATGGATTACTTTAGTCTTATTGAACTGAACGGGGGAGGCTCTCGCTTTACTTTATTATTCCTAAGAATGGAGAAACACAGGGAAGTTCTAACACAGCACATGAAAATCGTATGAATAACATATATTAACACAAGGGGACAGATAACTCACCAAGATGAAAATTAACAATTATTTTATTATTGTAACTGTATATTTAAATCACAATTGACATATAGCCTACTCTAATAACATCTACCAAAATAAAAGAGGCAATGGAAATGCAATCACCAATCTGCAAGAAACGTAGGAGCACACTACCTTCAATCGCACCCTGTGGCCCAGATGTTGATGGCGGCCCTCAGCCCCTTCGGATGCGGGCTGGCTTGCCCTCCAGTCCCGAAAAACTCCCAAGACACACTAAATGAAATTTTGTTTTACCAGCTTATTGCTGGGAAGGATTACACCTCCCACCATCTAATCCAGCCCCAGGGCTCCACCCATTATTTTGGCAATGGCCAACCATTTTACACTTAGGCCTGAGGTCTGGCTCTCTAGGGCCAATAAGGACTTGGCCCTTATCTCCCGCCAATCATCTTCCCCGAGGTGCCGTGGAAGGCTACATGAATTCCTGAAGATTGAGTCAGTACTCCCCGGCTGTGCGATGGGAACAAGGTACCACTGTATTGGATTCCCGCAACTAGTGCACCTCCCAGCAATGTTTACCAAAACTGATAATTTATGTTCAAGCCCGTCTCCAGCAAGATAAAGGGTAGGGACATTTGACTCGCCTGGTATGGGTAAGGGACCGTTGAGAGGGGAAAGAGGGGGAATGAGAGGGGGATGAGAGGGGGATGGAGAGGGGAAACGAGTGGGGAGGATTGCGTGGGGACGCAAGGTATCACAGAGGTCGGCCTCAGGTCAACTCCTTGGACCTTGACAAATGGGTTACGGGGGGGGGGGTGAAGGGGGAAGACGAATGACGGGTAAGGGGAGGGGAGAAAGGGGGAAGGGAAGAAGGAAGGAGGGGAGAAGGAAGGAGGGGAGAGGGGGAAGGGAGAACCAATGATCTGAGCACCAGATCATTACAGAGGGGGGGGGGGTGCTGGAGCTACAGGTCCAGCACCAACCCCCTGCCAGTAGAGGGTGACTGGAGCTACAGGTCCAGCGCCAACCCCCTGCCAGTAGAGGGGGGATGGTGTTGGGTATCTGGGGCTTGAACTCAGAAAATAAATTATTTAATTATTATATTGAAATAAATCGAAGGACCACCCGCTTTTGAGAAAAGAGGGAAAACAAATAAAATTGATCATTAGATTGACACCAGAGAACCAGTGTCTATGGAAACTCATTCAATGAATATTCACTTGAAAATAATGAAGACTGTAATTATTAATTAAAGCCAAAGCCTCAAATATCAACATTGGGGGGTTATTTCTAGAAGTTCATATATATCTAGGAACCAGTGTGGTTCGTCACTAGTTCATTAGGGGTTAATAATATGGTAAATCTAACTACAATATATGCAAATATATGGTAATCAAATTATATTCATTTAAGATCATTAATCATCATTAATCACTGAGCATAAATATTGAGCACAGTTAAAAATAAACATTAATTACCAAATCTGGCAATAATTATAGAATCAATAATCAAATTGAATAAATTTATAAGAAAAATGTGTCTTAGCTGTAAGACGATTTCTAACGCCAGTTCATCATTCGTCCTCGTGGTCACGGAATCCCCATAGAGAAATAACTCGAGGTAAATAACACGATTGATGAGAATCTTGCTGGCGTCTCAAATACACGCTGTAATACAAGAAATATAAAGTAGCAATTGACTAGGCTACAAATTATGTTCATATATTCATGAAACTGAGCTGGGTGATAAATATTACTAACGTTTGATTGTTGGTATTCATTCTTCATAACGACAAACTACTCACTAAGGTACTATCTACTTGATGCATCAGAATAGAAAGAAAAAACCTGTGAGCGTAACCGAGTACTAAGGTTTGCCGAAATGAGCGTCTGCCGGACTCAGTGTTCACTGCTGTGCACACTTAATTACGGGTCCTGGTGGTAATTGTAGACGCTTTACTCACTGCTGAGGCACAAGAGAACACTTAGGCGAGTAAATTCCACTTATTAACTGAGTATCAACGTAATTCTTGTCGATAAGAATTCTCAGCAAAGCCTTGTGCTTCTCCACGTTGTCTCGTGCGCGTGCCTTGTTGTTGTAATAATGGCGTCGCCGCCTCCCTCTCCCCGCTCTCGCAATCACCACGGAAATTATTAAACACAAATTATTCTTTTCCGCGCAATTATGGATGAAATGCGATAATATGAACTGGGTTGAAATTATAGGGAATTAATAATTATAATATTCTCGATAAATGATCTCTAGCGAGAAATGGAGATAATATTTATACTTCTCCAGAGCATTCGATCGTAACAGAATAAAAACTGTTGCTGAATAATTTCAATTAATAACTCTTGATTTACATTATCAGGAGTAATATTATCAGCAATATGCTCAGATTAATTTATATTAACACTACGGTTAGTGATGTTAAGAGCTACTGCAATTAGTAAGTTAATAGTAATTTATCATAATATAATAATGGATGATAAATGTTGGAAATTTCCAACAGATGGAGCTACAGGTCCAGCACCAACCCCCTGCCAGTAGAGGGGTGCTGGAGCTACAGGTCCAGCACCAACCCCCTGCCAGTAGAGGGGGGCTGGAGCTACAGGTCCAGCACCAACCCCCTGCCAGTAGAGGGGGGGGCTGGAGCTACAGGTCCAGCACCAACCCCCTGCCAGTAGAGGGGTGCTGGAGCTACAGGTCCAACACCAATCCCCCTGCCAGTAGAGGAGTGCTGGAGCTACAGGTCCAGCATCAACCCCCTTGCCAGTAGAGGGTGACTGGAGCTACAGGTCCAGCACCAACCCCCTTCCAGTAGAGGGGGGGGCTGGAGCTACAGGTCCAGCACCAACCCCCTGCCAGTAGAGGGTGACTGGAGCTACAGGTCCAGCACCAACCCCCTTCCAGTAGAGGGGGGGCTGGAGCTACAGGTCCCGTGCCAACTCCCTGCCAGTAGAGGTTGGGGGTGCTGGAGCTACAGGTCCAGCAGCAACCCCCTGCCAGTAGAGGGGGGGTGGGCTGGAGCTACAGGTCCAGCACCAACCCCCTGCCAGTAGAGGGGGAGGCTGGAGCTACAGGTCCAGCACCAACCCCCTGCCAGTAGAGGGGGGCTGGAGCTACAGGTCCAGCACCAACCCCCTGCCAGTAGAGGGGGGCTGGAGCTACAGGTCCAGCACCAACCCCCTTCCAGTACAGGGGGGGGGGTGCTGGAGCTACAGGTCCAGCACCAACCCCCTGCCAGTAGAGGGTGAATGGAGCTACAGGTCCAGCACCAACCCCCTGCCAGTAGAGGGTGACTGGAGCTACAGGTGCAGCACCAACCCCCTGCCAGTAGAGGGTGAATGGAGCTACAGGTCCAGCACCAACCCCCTGCCAGTAGAGGGGGGCTGGAGCTACAGGTCCAGCACCAACCTCCTGCCAGTAGAGGGTGACTGGAGCTACAGGTCCAGCACCAACCCCCTTCCAGTAGAGGGGGCTGGAGCTACAGGTCCCGTGCCAACTCCCTGCCAGTAGAGGTTGGGGGTGCTGGAGCTACAGGTCCAGCAGCAACCCCTGCCAGTAGAGCGGGGCTGGAGCTACAGGTCTAGCAGCAACCCCTGCCAGTAGAGGGGGGCTGGAGCTACAGGTCCAGCACCAACCCCCTGCCAGTAGAGGGGGGCTGGAGCTACAGGTCCAGCACTAACCCCCTGCCAGTAGAGGGGGGGCTGGAGCTACAGGTCCAGCACCAACCCCCTGCCAGCAGAGGGGGCTGAAGCTACAGGTCCAGCACCAACCCCTGCCAGTAGAGGGTGGCTGGAGCTACAGGTCCAGCACCAACCCCTGCCAGTAGAGGGGGGCTGGAG
>WNGS01009114.1:58456-73320 GCA_020271785.1 Procambarus virginalis
GTAGCTCCAGCCTCCCTCTACTGGCAGGGGGTTGGTGCTGGACCTGTAGCTCCAGCCCACCCTCTTACTGGCAGGGGGTTGGTGCTGGACCTGTAGCTCCAGCCACCCTCTACTGGCAGGTGGTTGGTGGCTGGCCTGTAGCTCCAGCCACCTTCTACTGGCAGGTGGGATGGTGCTGCCTCTACCTGTAGCTCCAGCCCCCCTCTACTGGCAGAGGGTTGGTGCTGGACCTGTAGCTCCAGCCACCTCTACTGGCAGAGGGTTGGTTCTGTACTTGTAACTCCAGCCCCCCCCTCTACTGGCAGGGGGTTGGTGCTGGACCTGTAGCTCCAGCCACACTCTACTGGCAGGGGGTAGGTGCTGGACCTGTAGCTCCAGCCACCCTCTACTGGCAGGGGGGTTGGTGCTGGACCTGTAGCTCCAGCCCCCCCTCTACTGGCAGGTGGTTGGTGCTGAACCAGTAGCTCCAGCCCCCCTCTACTGGCAGGGGGGTTGGTGCTGGACCTGTAGCTCCAGCCCCCTCTACTGGCAGGCGGTTGGCGCTGGTCCTGTAGCTCCAGCCCCCTCTACTGGCAGGGGGTTGGTGCTGGTCCTGCATATCCAGCCCCCTCTACTGGCAGGGGGTTGGTGCTGGACTTGTAGCTCCCGCCCCCCTCTACTGGCAGGGGGTTGGTGCTGGACCTGTAGCTCCAGCCCCCCTCTACTGGCAGGGGTTGGTGCTGGACCTGTAGCTCCCCCCCCCTCTACTGGCAGGGGGTTGGTGCTGGACCTGTAGCTCCAGCCCCCCTCTACTGGCAGGGGGTTGGTGCTGGACCTGTAGCTCCAGCCCCCCCTCTACTGGCAGGGGGTGGTGCTGGACCTGTAGCTCCAGCCCCCCTCTACTGGCAGGGGTTTGGTGCTGGACCTGTAACGGAAATGGTTCACACATTTCCTTTCATCTGATGCCTCTGTTCACCTACCAGTAAATATTTATCCAGGAATTAGATTGGATTGCAGATTGTATGTTGAGGAAAGTCAGTAGTTGACTTAGGGAACCTCAATAATCTAAGAACATTCTTCCTGTCTTCAAAATGGAACTTAATATACTGTGATATGAGCTATGAGGGAAAATAAAAAAACTTACTGTTATTTCTTTTTGGGGATTTCTCCAGTGATTTCCTGAACTTTAGTCATGATGCTGGAGTCCGAGTCTCCCAGGTGTACGGGGTCAGCTGTGGCACCTGTCTCTGTGGTCGTCATCTCCAGGGCCTCCCTGATGGTCTCCTGCACCTGTCATTACCAACACAAACATTAATGGTGGAGTCTGAGTCTCCCAGGTGTACGGGGTCAGCTGTGGCACCTGTCTCTGTGGTCGTCATCTCCAGGGCCTCCCTGATGGTCTCCTGCACCTGTCATTACCAACACAAACATTAATGGTGGAGTCTGAGTCTCCCAGGTGTACGGGGTCAGCTGTGGCACCTGTCTCTGTGGTCGTCATCTCCAGGGCCTCCCTGATGGTCTCCTGCACCTGTCATTACCAACACAAACATTAATGGTGGAGGCTGGACTATAATGAAGCATCTGGCTCTGAGTAAAGTAACTGGACTATAATGAAGCATCTGGCTCTGAGTAAAGTAACTGGACTATAATGAAGCATCAGGCTCTGAGTAAAGTAACTGGACTATAATGAAGCATCTGGCTCTGAGTAAAGTAACTGGACTATAATGAAGCATCAGGCTCTGAGTAAAGTAACTGGACTATAATGAAGCATCTGGCTCTGAGTAAAGTAACTGGACTATAATGAAGCATCTGGCTCTGAGTAAAGTAACTGGACTATAATGAAGCATCAGGCTCTGAGTAAAGTAACTGGACTATAATGAAGCATCTGGCTCTGAGTAAAGTAACTGGACTATAATGAAGCATCAGGCTCTGAGTAAAGTAACTGGACTATAATGAAGCATCTGGCTCTGAGTAAAGTAACTGGACTATAATGAAGCATCTGGCTCTGAGTAAAGTAACTGGACTATAATGAAGCATCTGGCTCTGAGTAAAGTAACTGGACTATAATGAAGCATCTGGCTCTGAGTAAAGTAACTGGACTATAATGAAGCATCTGGCTCTGAGTAAAGTAACTGGACTATAATGAAGCATCTGGCTCTGAGTAAAGTGGACTATAATGAAGCATCTGGCTCTGAGTAAAGTAACTGGACTATAATGAAGCATCAGGCTCTGAGTAAAGTAACTGGACTATAATGAAGCATCTGGCTCTGAGTAAAGTAACTGGACTATAATGAAGCATCTGGCTCTGAGTAAAGTAACTGGACTATAATGAAGCATCAGGCTCTGAGTAAAGTAACTGGACTATAATGAAGCATCTGGCTCTGAGTAAAGTAACTGGACTATAATGAAGCATCAGGCTCTGAGTAAAGTAACTGGACTATAATGAAGCATCAGGCTCTGAGTAAAGTAACTGGACTATAATGAAGCATCAGGCTCTGAGTAAAGTAACTGGACTATAATGAAGCATCAGGCTCTGAGTAAAGTAACTGGACTATAATGAAGCATCAGGCTCTGAGTAAAGTAACTGGACTATAATGAAGCATCAGGCTCTGAGTAAAGTAACTGGACTATAATGAAGCATCAGGCTCTGAGTAAAGTAACTGGACTATAATGAAGCATCTGGCTCTGAGTAAAGTAACTGGACTATAATGAAGCATCTGGCTCTGAGTAAAGTAACTGGACTATAATGAAGCATCAGGCTCTGAGTAAAGTAACTGGACTATAATGAAGCATCAGGCTCTGAGTAAAGTAACTGGACTATAATGAAGCATCAGGCTCTGAGTAAAGTAACTGGACTATAATGAAGCATCAGGCTCTGAGTAAAGTAACTGGACTATAATGAAGCATCAGGCTCTGAGTAAAGTAACTGGACTATAATGAAGCATCTGGCTCTGAGTAAAGTAACTGGACTATAATGAAGCATCAGGCTCTGAGTAAAGTAACTGGACTATAATGAAGCATCTGGCTCTGAGTAAAGTAACTGGACTATAATGAAGCATCTGGCTCTGAGTAAAGTAACTGGACTATAATGAAGCATCAGGCTCTGAGTAAAGTAACTGGACTATAATGAAGCATCTGGCTCTGAGTAAAGTAACTGGACTATAATGAAGCATCTGGCTCTGAGTAAAGTAACTGGACTATAATGAAGCATCTGGCTCTGAGTAAAGTAACTGGACTATAATGAAGCATCAGGCTCTGAGTAAAGTAACTGGACTATAATGAAGCATCAGGCTCTGAGTAAAGTAACTGGACTATAATGAAGCATCTGGCTCTGAGTAAAGTAACTGGACTATAATGAAGCATCTGGCTCTGAGTAAAGTGGACTATAATGAAGCATCAGGCTCTGAGTAAAGTAACTGGACTATAATGAAGCATCAGGCTCTGAGTAAAGTAACTGGACTATAATGAAGCATCTGGCTCTGAGTAAAGTAACTGGACTATAATGAAGCATCTGGCTCTGAGTAAAGTAACTGGACTATAATGAAGCATCTGGCTCTGAGTAAAGTAACTGGACTATAATGAAGCATCTGGCTCTGAATAAAGTAACTGGACTATAATGAAGCATCTGGCTCTGAGTAAAGTAACTGGACTATAATGAAGCATCTGGCTCTGAGTAAAGTAACTGGACTATAATGAAGCATCTGGCTCTGAGTAAAGTAACTGGACTATAATGAAGCATCTGGCTCTGAGTAAAGTAACTGGACTATAATGAAGCATCAGGCTCTGAGTAAAGTAACTGGACTATAATGAAGCATCAGGCTCTGAGTAAAGTAACTGGACTATAATGAAGCATCTGGCTCTGAGTAAAGTAACTGGACTATAATGAAGCATCTGGCTCTGAGTAAAGTAACTGGACTATAATGTAGCATCTGGCTCTGAGCAAAGTAACTGGACTATAATGAAGCATCTGGCTCTGAGTAAAGTAACTGGACTATAATGAAGCATCTGGCTCTGAGTAAAGTAACTGGACTATAATGAAGCATCAGGCTCTGAGTAAAGTAACTGGACTATAATGAAGCATCTGGCTCTGAGTAAAGTAACTGGACTATAATGAAGCATCAGGCTCTGAGTAAAGTAACTGGACTATAATGAAGCATCTGGCTCTGAGTAAAGTAACTGGACTATAATGAAGCATCAGGCTCTGAGTAAAGTAACTGGACTATAATGAAGCATCTGGCTCTGAGTAAAGTAACTGGACTATAATGAAGCATCTGGCTCTGAGTAAAGTAACTGGACTATAATGAAGCATCAGGCTCTGAGTAAAGTAACTGGACTATAATGAAGCATCTGGCTCTGAGTAAAGTAACTGGACTATAATGAAGCATCTGGCTCTGAGTAAAGTAACTGGACTATAATGAAGCATCAGGCTCTGAGTAAAGTAACTGGACTATAATGAAGCATCTGGCTCTGAGTAAAGTAACTGGACTATAATGAAGCATCTGGCTCTGAGTAAAGTAACTGGACTATAATGAAGCATCTGGCTCTGAGTAAAGTAACTGGACTATAATGAAGCATCAGGCTCTGAGTAAAGTAACTGGACTATAATGAAGCATCTGGCTCTGAGTAAAGTAACTGGACTATAATGAAGCATCTGGCTCTGAGTAAAGTAACTGGACTATAATGAAGCATCAGGCTCTGAGTAAAGTAACTGGACTATAATGAAGCATCTGGCTCTGAGTAAAGTAACTGGACTATAATGAAGCATCTGGCTCTGAGTAAAGTAACTGGACTATAATGAAGCATCAGGCTCTAAGTAAAGTAACTGGACTATAATGAAGCATCAGGCTCTGAGTAAAGTAACTGGACTATAATGAAGCATCAGGCTCTGAGTAAAGTAACTGGACTATAATGAAGCATCAGACTCTGAGTAAAGTAACTGGACTATAATGAAGCATCTGGTTCTCAGTAAAGTAACGGGACTATAATGAAGTATCAGGCTCTGAGTAAAGTAACTGGACTATAATGAAGCATCAGGCTCTGAGTAAAGTAACTGGACTATAATGAAGCATCTGGCTCTGAGTAAAGTAACTGGACTATAATGAAGCATCTGGCTCTGAGTAAAGTAACTGGACTATAATGAAGCATCTGGCTCTGAGTAAAGTGACTGGACTATAATGAAGCATCAGGCTCTGAGTAAAGTAACTGGACTATAATGAAGCATCAGGCTCTGAGTAAAGTAACTGGACTATAATGAAGCATCTGGCTCTGAGTAAAGTAACTGGACTATAATGAAGCATCTGGCTCTGAGTAAAGTAACTGGACTATAATGAAGCATCAGGCTCTGAGTAAAGTAACTGGACTATAATGAAGCATCTGGTCTCTGAGTAAAGTAATTGGACTATAATGAGGCATCTGGCTCTNCTGGCTCTGAGTAAAGTAACTGGACTATAATGAAGCTCAGGCTCTGAGTAAAGTAACTGGACTATAATGAAGCATCTGGCTCTGAGTAAAGTAACTGGACTATAATGAAGCATCTGGCTCTGAGTAAAGTAACTGGACTATAATGAAGCATCAGGTGAGTAAAGTAACTGGACTATAATGAAGCATCTGGCTCTGAGTAAAGTAACTGGACTATAATGAAGCATCTGGCTGAGTAAAGTAATGGACTATAATGAAGCATCTGGCTCTGAGTAAAGTAACTGGACTATAATGAAGCATCTGGCTCTGAGTAAAGTAACTGGACTATAATGAAGCATCAGGCTCTGAGTAAAGTAACTGGACTATAATGAAGCATCTGGCTCTGAGTAAAGTAACTGGACTATAATGAAGCATCTGGCCTGAGTAAAGTAACTGGACTATAATGAAGCATCTGGCTCTGAGTAAAGTAACTGGACTATAATGAAGCATCTGGCTCTGAGTAAAGTAACTGGACTATAATGAAGCATCTTCTGAGTAAAGTAACTGGACTATAATGAAGCATCTGGCTCTGAGTAAAGTAATGGACTATAATGAAGCATCTGGCTCTGAGTAAAGTAACTGGACTATAATGAAGCATCTGGCTCTGAGTAAAGTAACTGGACTATAATGAAGCATCGGCTCTGAGTAAAGTAACTGGACTATAATGAAGCATCTGGCTCTGAGTAAAGTAACTGGACTATAATGAAGCATCTGGCTCTGAGTAAAGTAACTGGACTATAATGAAGCATCTGGCTCTGAGTAAAGTAACTGGACTATAATGAAGCATCAGGCTCTGAGTAAAGTAACTGGACTATAATGAAGCATCTGGCTCTGAGTAAAGTAACTGGACTATAATGAAGCATCAGGCTCTGAGTAAAGTAACTGGACTATAATGAAGCATCTGGCTCTGAGTAAAGTAACTGGACTATAATGAAGCATCTGGCTCTGAGTAAAGTAACTGGACTATAATGAAGCATGGCTCTGAGTAAAGTAACTGGACTATAATGAGCATCTGGCTCTGAGTAAAGTAACTGGACTATAATGAAGCATCAGGCTCTGAGTAAAGTAACTGGACTATAATGAAGCATCAGGTCTGAGTAAAGTAACTGGACTATAATGAAGCATCTGGCTCTGAGTAAAGTAACTGGACTATAATGAAGCATCAGGCTCTGAGTAAAGTAACTGGACTATAATGAAGCATCTGGCTCTGAGTAAAGTAACTGGACTATAATGAAGCATCTGGCTCTGAGTAAAGTAACTGGACTATAATGAAGCATCTGGCTCTGAGTAAAGTAACTGGACTATAATGAAGCATCTGGCTCTGAGTAAAGTAACTGGACTATAATGAAGCATCAGGCTCTGAGTAAAGTAACTGGACTATAATGAAGCATCAGGCTCTGAGTAAAGTAACTGGACTATAATGAAGCATCAGGCTCTGAGTAAAGTAACTGGACTATAATGAAGCATCTGGCTCTGAGTAAAGTAACTGGACTATAATGAAGCATCAGGCTCTGAGTAAAGTAACTGACTATAATGAAGCATCTGGCTCTGAGTAAAGTAACTGGACTATAATGAAGCATCTGGCTCTGAGTAAAGTAACTGGACTATAATGAAGCATCTGGCTCTGAGTAAAGTAACTGGACTATAATGAAGCATCAGGCTCTGAGTAAAGTAACTGGACTATAATGAAGCATCAGGCTCTGAGTAAAGTAACTGGACTATAATGAAGCATCTGGCTCTGAGTAAAGTAACTGGACTATAATGAAGCATCTGGCTCTGAGTAAAGTAACTGGACTATAATGAAGCATCTGGCTCTGAGTAAAGTAACTGGACTATAATGAAGCATCAGCTCTGAGTAAAGTAACTGGACTATAATGAAGCATCTGGCTCTGAGTAAAGTAACTGGACTATAATGAAGCATCTGGCTCTGAGTAAAGTAACTGGACTATAATGAAGCATCTGGCTCTGAGTAAAGTAACTGGACTATAATGAAGCATCTGGCTCTGAGTAAAGTAACTGGACTATAATGAAGCATCTGGCTCTGAGTAAAGTAACTGGACTATAATGAAGCATCTGGCTCTGAGTAAAGTAACTGGACTATAATGAAGCATCTGGCTCTGAGTAAAGTAACTGGACTATAATGAAGCATCTGGCTCTGAGTAAAGTAACTGGACTATAATGAAGCATCTGGCTCTGAGTAAAGTAACTGGACTATAATGAAGCATCTGGCTCTGAGTAAAGTAACTGGACTATAATGAAGCATCAGGCTCTGAGTAAAGTAACTGGACTATAATGAAGCATCTGGCTCTGAGTAAAGTAACTGGACTATAATGAAGCATCTGGCTCTGAGTAAAGTACTGGACTATAATGAAGCATCTGGCTCTGAGTAAAGTAACTGGACTATAATGAAGCATCTGGCTCTGAGTAAAGTAACTGGACTATAATGAAGCATCTGGCTCTGAGTAAAGTAACTGGACTATAATGAAGCATCTGGCTCTGAGTAAAGTAACTGGACTATAATGAAGCATCTGGCTCTGAGTAAAGTAACTGGACTATAATGAAGCATCAGGCTCTGAGTAAAGTAACTGGACTATAATGAAGCATCAGGCTCTGAGTAAAGTAACTGGACTAATGAAGCATCTGGCTCTGAGTAAGTAAAGTAACTGGATACTAATGAAGCATTGGCTCTGAGTAAAGTAACTGGACTATAATGAAGCATCAGGCTCTGAGTAAAGTAACTGGACTATAATGAAGCATCTGGCTCTGAGTAAAGTAACTGGACTATAATGAAGCATCTGGCTCTGAGTAAAGTAACTGGACTATAATGAAGCATCGGCTCTGAGTAAAGTAACTGGACTATAATGAAGCATCTGGCTCTGAGTAAAGTAACTGGACTATAATGAAGCATCTGGCTCTGAGTAAAGTAACTGGACTATAATGAAGCATCTGGCTCTGAGTAAAGTAACTGACTATAATGAAGCATCTGGCTCTGAGTAAAGTAACTGGACTATAATGAAGCATTGGCTCTGAGTAAAGTAACTGGACTATAATGAAGCATCTGGCTCTGAGTAAAGTAACTGGACTATAATGAAGCATCTGGCTCTGAGTAAAGTAACTGGACTATAATGAAGCATCTGGCTCTGAGTAAAGTAACTGGACTATAATGAAGCATCTGGCTCTGAGTAAAGTAACTGGACTATAATGAAGCATCTGGCTCTGAGTAAAGTAACTGGACTATATAAAGCATGGCTCTGAGTAAAGTAACTGGACTATAATGAAGCATCTGGCTCTGAGTAAAGTAACTGGACTATAATGAAGCATCTGGCTCTGAGTAAAGTAACTGGACTATAATGAAGCATCAGGCTCTGAGTAAAGTAACTGGACTATAATGAAGCATCTGGCTCTGAGTAAAGTAACTGGACTATAAGAAGCATCTGGCTCTGAGTAAAGTAACTGGACTATAATGAAGCATCTGGCTCTGAGTAAAGTAACTGGACTATAATGAAGCATCTGGCTCTGAGTAAAGTAACTGGACTATAATGAAGCATCTGGCTCTGAGTAAAGTAACTGGACTATAATGAAGCATCAGGCTCTGAGTAAAGTAACTGGACTATAATGAAGCATCTGGCTCTGAGTAAAGTAACTGGACTATAATGAAGCATCAGGCTCTGAGTAAAGTAACTGGACTATAATGAAGCATCTGGCTCTGAGTAAAGTAACTGGACTATAATGAAGCATCTGGCTCTGAGTAAAGTAACTGGACTATAATGAAGCATCAGGCTCTGAGTAAAGTAACTGGACTATAATGAAGCAATGGCTCTGAGTAAAGTAACTGGACTATAATGAAGCATCTGGCTCTGAGTAAAGTAACTGGACTATAATGAAGCATCTGGCTCTGAGTAAAGTAACTGGACTATAATGAAGCATCAGGCTCTGAGTAAAGTAACTGGACTAATGAAGCATCTGGCTCTGAGTAAAGTAACTGGACTATAATGAAGCATCTGGCTCTGAGTAAAGTAACTGGACTATAATGAAGCATCAGGCTCTGAGTAAAGTAACTGGACTATAATGAAGCATCTGGCTCTGAGTAAAAGTAACTGGACTATAATGAAGCATCTGGCTCTGAGTAAAGAGTAACTGGACTATAATGAAGCATCGGCTCTGAGTAAAGTAACTGGACTATAATGAAGCATCTGGCTCTGAGTAAAGTAACTGGACTATAATGAAGCATCTGGCTCTGAGTAAAGTAACTGGACTATAATGAAGCATCAGGCTCTGAGAGAAAGTAACTGGATAATGAAGCATCAGGCTCTGAGTAAAGTAATGGACTATAATGAAGCATCTGGCTCTGAGTAAAGTAACTGGACTATAATGAAGCATCAGGCTCTGAGTAAAGTAACTGGACTATAATGAAGCATCAGGCTCTGAGTAAAGTAACTGGACTATAATGAAGCATCAGGCTCTGAGTAAAGTAACTGGACTATAATGAAGCATCAGGCTCTGAGTAAAGTAACTGGACTATAATGAAGCATCAGGCTCTGAGTAAAGTAACTGGACTATAATGAAGCATCAGGCTCTGAGTAAAGTAACTGGACTATAATGAAGCATCAGCCTCTGAGTAAAGTAACTGGACTATAATGAAGCATCAGGCTCTGAGTAAAGTAACTGGACTATAATGAAGCATCAGGCTCTGAGTAAAGTAACTGGACTATAATGAAGCATCAGGCTCTGAGTAAAGTAACTGGACTATAATGAAGCATCAGGCTCTGAGTAAAGTAACTGGACTATAATGAAGCATCAGGCTCTGAGTAAAGTAACTGGACTATAATGAAGCATCAGGCTCTGAGTAAAGTAACTGGACTATAATGAAGCATCAGGCTCTGAGTAAAGTAACTGGACTATAATGAAGCATCAGGTGAGTAAAGTAACTGGACTATAATGAAGCATCAGGCTCTGAGTAAGTAACTGGACTATAATGAAGCATCAGGCTCTGAGTAAAGTAACTGGACTATAATGAAGCATCAGGCTCTGAGTAAAGTAACTGGACTATAATGAAGCATCAGGCTCTGAGTAAAGTAACTGGACTATAATGAAGCATCAGCCTCTGAGTAAAGTAACTGGTTAAAGCAGGGTTCTGGTCTGGACTGGGGAATGTACAGGCTCTGAGTAAAGTAACTGGACTATAATGAAGCATCAGGCTCTGAGTAAAGTAACTGGACTATAGTGAAGCATCAGACTGAGTAAAGTAATTTGACAATATAAGTAATGTTTCTCTACACTGACCACAGTGTAGAGAAACACCAAAATGACAGTTGACTTTATTAATAACAATGTTTCAGGTGTTAGAGCAAAAAGTTTCCTATATATAAAGTCTACTCTCATCTTGATGTATCTCCATGTCAAAAGTGTTTATATAGAGGCCATACAACACTCAGTTGGGTGAAAACAATGTGACCTTCAGCAACGTACCTTCACTGAGGTGTGGACAGTCTTGACATTAGGGAAGAGTTCCCGGCACTTCTGGAGCCAATCTTCTACCTTCATGCTGCACTCATCAACTGTGTCTATGGTTGTGCCAACCTCCTGTGGGGTGTTGACTGTATCGAGGCTCCCCATCATGGCCTGCAGCTGACTCTTCCCTTCCTCTCCTTGTGTTGTCATATCCACCACACTGGTATCCTCCAGTTCCAAGAGCTTCATTGCTGACTTGTTCTGCTCTACCAGAGCATAGAGTTTGTCCTGGAGCTGCAGGTGGTGAGTCTTCCAGTCCCCCAGCTGCCCCCGGTACTCCCCCAGCTGGGACAGTACCTCTTCACAGCTAGTAATGAGGCTGCTGATGATGCTCTTCTGATCCTGCACCAGGGAACGTAACTTCTTACTGATGCCTCTGGCGGGACCTTCATAAGGTTTTGCTGGCACTACTTCCTCAGTTGTTAGCTGGATATTTTTGAGTTTCCTAACTAAAGCCTCCACAGCATAGCAAATTGGGAACTGAGTAGGAGCTGTGGCAGCATGCTCGGCACGGCAGCTGGGGCAGGTCAGCTGACCTTTCTTGATAGCATTGTCAATACACTGGGAGCAGAATGTGTGGCCGCATGGCAGTGTGCGAGGCCGTAGGTGATTGTCATCATAATCGTTAAAACACACTGAACATTCCTCTGGTTTGTTATCCTGTGGAAAAAATATTTGGTAAAGCTAGATGTATTTACAACAAAAAAGTAATATTACAGTACTGCACAATATTTCCCGATAAAAATTACATAATATTTTCATAATTTCTTTGTACAGAGGAACCTCGGTATTTGCACTGCTCTCAATTCGCACTGCTAAGTGGCCACTGAGGCCGAAGTGTGCAGATAACGGCGAAGAGCCACAACCAGACCCAACACATGATGTACTCCCAGCCTGATCAACCAAGCATCAATGTTCCAAGGACCCCCTCCAGAAAGCCGCCGTCTCAATCTCCACCAGAAAAGAAATAGACGGCTGCAACTGAACAAACCGACCACCAAGACTGAAAGAGCAAAAACCCCTGCACAGGAGAGCATGAAGCTCACCAACCCAACCCCCAGAGGCCAATGGCAACAGAAACAAAACCTTGGAAAACAATCTTGAACTGAAGGGGCCACCACAAATCGAGGAAAACAGGGCAAAAGAGAGCACCCAGTCCAAGGACCAAGACGGTTCCGGCAGTGCATGAGCTGGCCAGAGGTGAAACTATACATGAGAAAGCTTGCAGAATGGGGCGGAAATGACATCCACCCTAAACACAAGCTGGAGCGGCTCCGCCAGCGCTGCAAGATAAGAGGCGACAGTAATAAGCATCAAATAATGGTCATGAAAAAGCCAAGAAAGAAAGGACAAAACAACCCAAACAGAAATAGAAGACAGCCTACAAAGAGAGAGGAAATGGCGAAAAGAACACCAGGAAACTTCATATTTTCGCCGTGACGAAGCTCGCAGGTGAGACACCTTCAATGAACCCACCTGATCACCATACAAGTGGTGATACACTCACACCAAAAAGACCAGACATGAAGAGCAAAGGAGTAGACCAAACCAGCCATGTGCCAGACCATCCCAATCTGCTGAAAGAGGCGGAGCAGCGGAAAATGCCCCGGGAACATAGGATTAACCCTTAAACCACGCAATACATACATATATATACGATGGGAGTAACTTTCCCAAAACTGCTCAATTCATACATATATGATTGAGGGTCTAGCGAACAATTTGAAATGCCCCGTGAGGGATAGGAGCAGCTATAGTCAAGCCGACCCCGAATGTAAACAGACACCACCTGGGGAAAAAATCCAGCGTAGGCCGCCATTGACTGCAGGCCTCAGTTGCCCGACAGAGACCATGGCGAGCGCATCACGTTCCACCGACCGACCCCGCTCAGCAAAGCGTACATAGCGACCTTTGACTGAGGATGAAATTAATCAGAATTTTCATGTGTTACTTTGTCAGATTTGTATGTTTTGGTCGACAGTTCGGAGAAAGGTGAATCATTTTCTGGTTTTAGTGATTTAGAATCGGAAAATAGTTTTGCTGCCGCTAGTGCCAGTGGAGTGTGTGGTGTTGCCAAGCAACATTATGTTGCGTCAGCAGCATCTAGTCCAACCATGCGGCACCGCATGGCACCACATGGGGACACTGACGAACAAAGCCCCTCAACATCAACTAATTTTCCCTCATCGTCCCTTCCCACCTGTACTGTTTCTAGACGGGCTTCAGTTCCTGGTCCATGGATTCCTCGCCGTGGTGCCGCTGTTGCCTCTCGAAAGACACCAGGTATATATGTGTAGAGTGAGAGGACAGATTTTGTTCCAGAAATTACTGCCTTTGACAATTCAGATGTTGGGATTACAGACCTTTTCCCTGATACAGGTGACGATATGTTTGAAATGGATTACTTTACTGCATATTTTGATAAGCCGCTCATGGAACATATTGTTCAGGAAACGAACAAATATGCAGCTGATCTCATTCGTGAGGAGTTATCCGATTTTTCACGATTACAACGATGGAAAGATACAACTTTAGGTGAAATGTATGTGTTTTTGGCACTGTGTATGTTGATGAAGCATTGTGTCAAACATGTACTCGACCATTATTGGTGCAAAGACCAGACTGTTCCAACACCATTGTTTGGGAAATATATGTCTCGAGACAGATTTGCGATACTCCTCATGTGTCTTCGTTTTGCAAGTAATGAAAACTAAACTGAAGATGATAGACTTTGGAAGGTGAGGCACATCCTGAATGAACTTGTTGGAGAGTACAGTGATTTCTATGTACCAGCTCACAAGATGGTGATTGATGAATCCCTTGTGCTTTTTAACTCTTAAACTGCGCAAAACTGCATATAAAGTTTTGAGTAGCTGACACAAAAGTGCGCAACACTGCAAGTGCAGTTTTGGAGTACTTCGCAAGATTTAAATGGCAGCGGATACACGGGGTTCACATCGCCTTCCTCAGGGCTCTTGTAAACAGACCCCATTTAAAAAAAAATCGTGGGCAACATTCCCAGGTGTGAGAGCCTCAGTACTGAGTGAGCCACCAAGGCTGGTGCACGCAGCATGAGCTCACAGCATTGCTATTCAGCTTGTGACCACAGCATTGCCTAAAAATGCTAAAAATATATGTAACTGGTATTATTTAGAGATGATAGTATTACAGAAGATCCCTGACTGTAATATAAATGACCAGGATTCTGATAACAGCAGGATTGTTGTGATAATTTGCGCTGTACTGTGTGAGGAGTAATGTTGAGGGTAGGAGGGCTGTAGCATAGTCTGCCGAATCTATGTGGCCACCTATTGCTCTTTGCACTTACTATATACCATCTTAGTGGTTTGCAATGGTGAACAAATCATGTGATACTTATATATAACGTCTGTATATAGTGTGACGGTAAGAGTTGGAAATGGTGGTCGGCAGTCTTCCAACTAGCAGGGGTCAGTGTGGGCCACATATAATATATAAAAAAAAGAAAAGGGAAAAAAAAGAGAAAAAAAAGAATGACTGCGTGATTTGGTAATATGTGGTAAGGTTGGAAAGACTAAAAGCAATAATAAAAAATATGGATTTAATAACATAAAAACACAAATTGAAATAAATGCAAAATCTTGGCTTACTGGCAAAAATAATAAACAATATAAACATGAAAATAGATTACGTTAATGGGGAGGGAATTGATATACAAAGTAAGCAAAATATGAATGCTGGAATATATTGCACTAACTATGAACCTCTATTTGACCACACAGAGTGAGTCACTAGGAGTTCACAGCTTGCGAGCACACAATATTCGGCTGGCAGAACGCAAGGGACCTAACAATAACTGGTGAGGTCTGTGATTGGCGGGGAGCCGGAGTGGAGTGTTGGTTGGAGGCCAATGAGGAAGCTGGATGGCCACAGTCGCT
>WNGS01009116.1:17801-23533 GCA_020271785.1 Procambarus virginalis
GAATGTATCCCAGACTGGCCAGGGGAATGTCAATCACTAAAGAGACTAATACATTTCAGAAATTAAAGGTACAAATTACACTTAAGTCAGAGAGAGAGAGAGAGAGAGAGAGAGAGAGAGAGAGAGAGAGAGAGAGAGGACAAATTTAAATTAGTAGCGACAATTATCCCCGAGTGCCCTACCCCCCCCCCCCCGTGAACAGGTAATTAAAGGTGGGAGATAATTAACATCTCGTCTCCAGGTGAAGGTCAGCCTCACCTCAAGATTGTGCCCTCCATCTTGCTGTGTTCCTCGCTGCTGCTGGTGATTGTTGCATGTGATTGTTGCTGTTGATTGTTGCTGGTGATTGTTGCTGGTGATTGTTGCTGGTGATTGTTACAGGTGAGTGTTGCTGGTGATTGTTACTGGTGAGTGTTGCTGGTGATTGTTGCTGGTGATTGTTGCTGGTGATTGATACAGGTGAGTGTTGCTGGTGATTGTTACTGGTGAGTGTTGCTGGTGATTGTTACAGGTGAGTGTTGCTGGTGATTGTTACTGGTGAGTGTTGCTGGTGATTGTTACTGGTGATTGTTACTGGTGATTGTTACTGGTGGTTGTTACTGGTGAGTGTTACTGGTGATTGTTACTGGTGAGTGTTGCTGGTAATTGTTACTGGTGATTGTTACTGGTGATTGTTACTGGTGATTGTTACTGGTGATTGTTGCTGGTGATTGTTACTGGTGATTGTTACTGGTGATTGTTGCTGGTGATTGTTACTGGTGAGTGTTGCTGGTGATTGTTACTGGTGATTGTTGCTGGTGATTGTTACTGGTGATTGTTACTGGTGAGTGTTACTGGTGATTGTTACTGGTGATTGTTACTGGTGATTGTTGCTGGTGATTGTTACTGGTGAGTGTTACTGGTGATTGTTACTGGTGCTTGTTGCTGGTGAGTGTTGCTGGTGATTGTTACTGGTGATTGTTACTGGTGAGTGTTACTGGTGATTGTTACTGGTGATTGTTACTGGTGATTGTTGCTGGTGAGTGTTGCTGGTGAGTGTTGCTGGTGATTGTTACTGGTGAGTGTTGCTGGTGATTGTTACTGGTGATTGTTGCTGGTGATTGTTACTGGTGAGTGTTGCTGGTGAGTGTTACTGGTGAGTGTTGCTGGTGATTGTTACTGGTGATTGTTACTGGTGATTGTTGCTGGTGATTGTTACTGGTGAGTGTTGCTGGTGATTGTTGCTGGTGATTGTTGCTGGTGATTGTTACTGGTGAGTGTTGCTGGTGATTGTTACTGATTTACCACCTTTTCCTGTGACAATAAATAATTCGAGTTGGTTTAATGTCACATCTTCCTATTATGATTTTATTATTTCTTATGCTCTCTTTATTACTAATATTGTCGTGGCTCAGCGGTATGGCAACCGTATGGCGGTCACCAAGATGCTGGTTCGAGCCCCGCTCACTTCCAATAATTTTCTCAATATAAATTATTTTAATTGCAATTGACTAAATAATAATAATAATAGTAATAATAATAATAATAATAATAATCAAAATAATAAAATATTATTTTGATTATTATTCATCTTATTTTCAATTATTATCTTATTAGTATTTGTTTTCGTTCTTCCCTTGGACTTTGAAAATGTTAATTACCCTCCGAGTCTTCCCGTCACCAACCAGGTGATTTCCTCAGGCTCTGAGAGCGGCAATTTCAACCAGTTTTTAAATCGGAAATTGCTTTTAATTTTATATTTTTTTAATCGTGTCCTGGCTGGTTTGTGTCTGTTATTTGGTGTTTTTTTCCTTCACACACACACACACACACACACACACATACACACACACACACACACACACACACACTCACACACACACACACACAGAGCAAAGCTCAACCCCCGCAAGCACAAATAGGTGAGTACACACACACACACACACACACACACACACACACACACACACACACACACACACACACACACACACACACACACACACTCACACACACACACACACAGTGATAGGCAGTGATTGGTGGAGGCTGACTCCATACACAGTTTCAAGTGCAGATATGATAGAGCCCAGTAGGCTCAGGAATCTGTACACCAGTTGATTGACAGTTGAGAGGCGGGACCAAAGAGCCAAAGCTCAACCCCCGCAAGCACAAATAGGTGAGTACAAATAGGTGAGTACACACGCACACATGGAGTCCATATCTAGTCAAGGATAAGACTAAACTGGAAAAGGTTCAAAGGTTTGCCACTAGACTAGTACCCGAGCTGAGAGGTATGAGCTACGAGGAGAGACTACGGGAATTAAACCTCACTTCGTTGGAAGACAGAAGAGTTAGGGGGGACATGATCACCACATTCAAGATTCTCAAGGGAATCGACAGGGTTGATAAAGACAGGCTATTTAACACAAGGGGCACACGCACTAGGGGGCACAGGTGGAAACTGAGTGCCCAATGAGCCATAGAGATATTATAAAGAACTTTTTTAGTGTCAGAGTGGTTGACAAATGGAATGCTTTAGGCAGTGATGTGGTGGAGGCTGACTCCATACACAGTTCCAGTGTAGATATGATAGAGCCCAGTAAGCTCAGGAACCTGTACACCAGTTGACTGACGGTTGAGAGGCGGGATCAAAGAGCCAGAGCTCAACCCCCGCAAGCACAACTAGGTTAGTACAACTAGGTGAGTACACTGTGAGGCAATGCAAATGGGGTTCAGCAGAGACCTGCAAGAAATGAAAATGGGATTCAGCAGAGACCTGCAGGACATGAAAGACAGGTTTGGCAGAGACCTGCAGAAAATGCAAACATTAATACAGAACCAAAGGAGTGAGTTAGAGGAAGCCAGAGAGGAGATAAAGAGACTCAGGGAAAATCAGAATTCAAACCAGCAGAGGGTATGCAACCTCCTGGAAACAGGGGACGAAGGTGATGGAAGGCTCCTTCCAGGGGGGACTCTCTTTTGCAGAAATACTGCAGAACAGCCCAGGTGCCAAGGCCTCTCTAGAGGCAGCAGCTATGAATGCAGCTACCTCACAGGAAGCTGCAAAAAGCACTGAACAAATGCTGGAAAGGAAACGAACAATTATAGTTGTAGGAGTACAGGAACCAGAGGGATCCAATCGGGAGGAGTGGAGAAGGAGGGACCGAGCAACCATGACAGAGATCTTGGAGGGACTGGATATGGAGGAGGTAGATGGAAACATAGAGAAGGTTTTCAGGCTGGGCATCTACAAGAGGGAAAGGAAACGATTGATAAAGGTAGTGGTCACGAACGAGGCAACAAGGAAAAAATCCTATCCAGGAAGAGCAGACTTGTGAGGTAAGGGGATACGAGGACGTCTTTCTGCAAAGGGACATGACAAGGGAGGATGTTTGTTGTTGTTAAAGATTCGCTACCTGTAACAAGAAGTTCCAAGTAGCACGGGCTATGGTGATCCCCTAGTGGATGTTTAAAGGGAGGAGAGAAGGAAGGCTGCAGAAACAAGGAGGAGACGCAGAGAAAGGGGTGGGGATATGGGAGCCACAGGACTCAGCTCAGTGTCTCCAGGAACCTCAGAGGGGAGTGGGAATCCTCCACCAGCAGGCCAGCATCCCCAGGGAGGACTGTAACAGAAGCCTCCCACCAACCAACCCCTCAGCCATCCCCCACCAGTCACCTGCACCTCCCCAGACAGTAAAGTCCCCCTTCAGACCATGCCCCCCATGTTCCCTGACCCCAGACCCCCCCCCATGTTCCCCCCATGCCCTTTTTCCCCCAGCCCCTACCCCAGACCCTCACTGTTCCTGTACCCCATGCCCTTCCCTGTTTCCCCATCCCAAGTTCTCCTCCCTACCCCCCCCCCCCCCTGGCCCCCCCCCCAGGCTCCCCTCCCCTTGCCAACCCTTGACCTCCCTAGCTGTCAACCCATCCCAGTTCACCCTGCATACCCCAACCCGTGACCTCCCACCACATGCCCCTCCAGCTCCCCCATCACATGACCCAACTAATCCCCAACCCCGGACCCCCTCAGCCCTTCACGTCAGACCCCCCTAGCCCCCCTGTTCCAGACCCTCCCAGCCCGCTCACACCCTAGACCCCCCAGGTCATCCATCCTAGGCTCACCCATCCCAGACATCCCTTGCCCCCCACTCCAGTGGAATCAACAGAAACTGAGAATGGACAGAAGAGAGTCAGCTTCAAGGTCATGTACATGAACATAGATGGGATTACAAACAAGGCCAGTGAACTTAGGGAAAGAACACGAGAAGTAAACCCAGATGTAATTGGACTCACAGAAACAATACTCTCAGGAATCATAACGAATGCGGTGTTTCCCCAGGACTACACTGTAATAAGGAAAGAGACGGAAGGAAGGGGGAGGAGGCGGAGTGGCTCTACTGATGAGAAAGGAATGGAGTTTCGAGGAGATGGTCATCCCAGGCTGTGAAGGGTTCAGAGACTTCATCACAGGCACCATGACGACGATAGGAGGACCAAGAGTAGTAGTAGCAGTGATATATAACCCACCACCAAATGAAAGAAGACCCAGGCAAGAGTATGACAGAAACAACATGGCAGTTAACATTATCATTGAGAGAGCAGCCGCTGCTGCCTGTAAAAACCGATCCCATCTGCTCATCATGGGAGACTTTAATCATGGAAGGATAGACTTGGAAAACAGAACCACATGGAGGTGAGGAAACATGGAGAGTGAAACTGCTAGAGGTGACGACTAGAAACTGTTTAAGTCAGCATGTCAAGGGTCCCACGAGAATGAGAGGCAATGATGAACCAGCAAGACTCGACCTAGTATTCACTCTGAAAGATTCAGACATAAGGGAAATCGGTCTTGAAGCCCCCGTGGGTATGAGTGATCACAGTGTACTGTTGTTTGAATATCTGGTCGATGAAAGTTTAATGTACTCAAGGAAGGGACCAGAAAACAAGAGGCCGGCATTCTGGAAGGGAAACTATGGGGAGATGAGAAAATTCCTAACTGAAATAGCTTGTGAAACAGAGCTCAGAGGAAAGACGGTTCAAGACATGATGGAGTACATCACACAGAAGTGTAAGGAGGCAGCAGACAAGTACGTCCCAGTTCAAAAGGAAAAAAATGGAGATGAGAAACCCATGATTTAATCAGAGTTGCAAGCTAGCAAAGCAGCTAAGTAAAAGGGCGTGGAGAAACTATAGAAACAACAGAACACTAGAGAGCAGAGAAAGATACCAGAGCGCCAGGAATGAATACGTCAGGGTGAGAAGAGAGGTAGAGAGGCAATATGAAAATGACATAGCGAGCAAGACAAAGACTCAACCCAAACTGCTGCATAGCCACATCAGGAGGAAAACAACAGTGAAGGAACAGGTAATGAAACTGAGGATAGGGCAGAAAGATTCACTACAAACGACAAGAAAGTGTGCGAGGAACTCAATAAGAAATTCCAGGAAGTCTTCACCTCAGAGCAAGGAGAAGTCCCAGAGATAAGGGAGGGAACACCAACCCAGACATCACTAGAGGAGTTTGTGATTACCAGTGGTGAGGTGAGGAAGCATCTGCTAGATTGGACGTGACAAAGGCTATAGGCCCGGATGGAATCTCACCATGGATCCTTAAGGAAGGAGCAGAGGCTCTATGCCTAAAACTCTCCATAGTGTACAACAAGTCACTGGTAACAGGCGAACTGCCAAAATTTGGAAGACGGCCAATGTAGTCCCAATATACAAGAAGGGTGATAGGCAGGAGGCACGGA
>WNGS01009117.1:0-24545 GCA_020271785.1 Procambarus virginalis
CAACTATTATAATTACCATCACCACTACCATTATCACTAATACTATCTCCATCACCAACCTCATCACTATCATCAATATCACTCACAATCACCACTATTATTATGACCATCACCATTACCACTAGCATTATCACATCACCACTATCCAATATCACCATCACCATTACCACTTGCACTATCACCACTGCCACTATCACCACAATCATTATCACCACTGCCACTATCACCATCACTACTATTATCACATCACTATCACCATCACCTACACTGTCACTATCACCATCACCACCTGCACCATCACCACCTCCACCATCACCATCACCACCATCACCACCTGCACCATCACCACCATCACTACCATCATCACCAAATCACCACTACCCTCACAGCATTTATTTCAAAAATATAAATGTTAAAACTAATTGTTGGGTGTAGTAACATGACAAAGTACACACTGATCTCGGTAAAATTAACATAAATTTTCTAATCTTCATACTTTGTCCGTAGTAACGTAAAACAGACGATACATCAGAGTTTGAGCATCTTCTCAATCCCCCGCCACTTTCTCAAAGCCAAAGGGAGACTATTTTATTTTTATATTATATAATAATAAAGATAATTATTATTATCTTTAATAATATAATAATATAATAATTCTTTTCAACTCCTTGGAATAGCGACTGGGCACTGACTTCTACAGAACATATACCTTGGGTGAATTTAGAATGTAAATTACATTCGATTTATATTTAGAATGTAAATTTAGAATTACCTTAGTCAAGCCCCGCCAAACACACACCGAAACTACGACGTTGGAACAACGTTCGAACAAGTTTTAACACCTCCTAACCAGTTATAACAACCAATATAGCAAGTTGTAATAACGTTCTAATATGTCATAAACACGTTAAGCCAAGATGTTACAACTTTATTACAAGTTGTAACAAGTGGAAAATAGAGACAGTTTCGGTTTGTGTTTCCAGGGAGGGTATCACTGGACACAAAGGTCTCTAATGATACCGTGACTCAACGTAACGTCTTCAGTCTATGGTTTTGTCATCCAGTAGTACACTGTTTAAATACAACTCTGTGAAGCCCCAGTGTCACACATTATCTCAACTGACGTCTACATTATGCAGATGTTCTAAGGACATGAAAGATTTAAGGTCAGTCACCTTGGGAGGTTTGAGGCTCTCAAGACAGACGGCGGAGCCTGCAATTCCCTAAACATGGTAAACGCATTTGGTCTTTTCTCAGGGTTCGGCTGCCATTAATTACACCTCCCCGTCATTTTATATTGAGTGCAATACATATTTTGGGACAGCCAGGTCTTCCCCACAGGGCGTTTACTGGAATCACGTTGGGGTGTTGTCCCAATATGTACCTTAGCAACATTAGGTTTAGCATAAGAAATGGTCATTTGAGTGGTGCGAGAATTATTCACTGGCTGGCAGAAATTAATAAACTTTCTTCACATTATGAAATTGTAAATAAGCTCACGATCATGAGCTAACATTGCAAATTCAAAACTTCTAGTAGTCCCTTTCTCTGTGAGGTACAATGCTACTGAGTCAGGTAAACAAAATAGTAACTCCTTTGTCAAGAGTGTGACGGTCTTGCTTCTTGCAGGTCGGCGTTCATTCCCCGACTGCCCAAGTGGTTGGGCACCACTCCTTACCCCCCCCCGTTATCCTGACCCCTTCCCAGTGCTATATAGTTGAAATGGCTTGGCGCCTTCCCCTGATAATTCCTTCCCTCCAAAGTGCAGAAAATGGCTAATATTCCTCTCAAACTTCACTTTAATCTTTGCCTTAGATGGCTTAGGTAAGATGTCTTGAAGGTTACTTCTCTGCTGCCAAGTTCTTATCTGGCTGAGTCAGTGAGTCTCCTACTATCCTCCTGGCCCAGTGACTCTCCATGTGGTCTGGCTGAGTCAGTGAGTCTCCTACTATCCTCCTGGCCTAGTGACTCTCCATGTAGTCTGGCTGAGTCAGTGAGTCTCCTACTATCCTCCTGGCCCAGTGACTCTCCATGTGGTCTGGCTGAGTCAGTGAGTCTCCTACTATCCTCCTGGCCCAGTGACTCTCCATGTGGTCTGGCTGAGTCAGTGAGTCCCCTACTATCCTCCTGGCCCAGTGACTCTCCATGTAGTCTGGCTGAGTCAGTGAGTCCCCTACTATCCTCCTGGCCCAGTGACTCTCCATGTAGTCTGGCTGGGACAGTGAGTCCCCTACTATCCTCCTGGCCTAGTGACTCTCCATGTGGTCTGGCTGAGTCAGTGAGTCCCCTACTATCCTCCTGGCCTAGTGACTCTCCATGTAGTCTGGCTGAGTCAGTGAGTCCCCTACTATCCTCCTGGCCCAGTGACTCTCCATGTTGTCTGGCTGAGTCAGTGAGTCCTCTACTATCCTCCTGGCCTAGTGACTCTCCATGTAGTCTGGCTGAGTCAGTGAGTCCCCTACTATCCTCCTGGCCTAGTGACTCTCCATGTGGTCTGGCTGAGTTAGTGAGTCCCCTACTATCCTCCTGGCCCAGTGACTCTCCATGTAGTCTGGCTGAGTCAGTGAATCCTCTACTATCCTCCTGGCCCAGTGACTCTACATGTGGTCTGGCTGAGTCAGTGAATCCTCAACTATCCTCCTGGCCCAGTGACTCTCCATGTGGTCTGGCTGAGTCAATGAATCCTCTACTATCCTCCTGGCCCAGTGACTCTCCATGTGGTCTGGCTGAGTCAGTGATTCCCCTACTATCCTCCTGGTCGAATGACCTCCACCCTGGTGGCCATGCCATCTGCAACCAGCTCTCTTCATAACTCATTAAGCAGCCCGTTCTCGTGAGTGTTCCCAACGTCAAGAAACTGTCATACTAAAGTGGCCTAACATAATCAACCATAGAACCCACGGACAGAAAATGGGATATTATATTCCTTAAGCCGCTACTGTTTTCTAGCAAGACAGTTTTTGGCCTTAGGTAAGGTAGACATCAAAATTTGACATCCTATAAAGAGGACAGGTCGCAGTAAAGGGCCGGGTGACTGTGCACCGAAGTTTCCTCAAACACACTCAATTTTTTGGTAGTAATATTTTTATAGTAAATGCTCCAACTTTTCCTAATGGATGCAGGCGATGAGTCACAATAACGTGGCTAAAGTATGTTGACCAGACCACACACTAGAAGGTGAAGGGACCACAACGTTTCGGTCTGTCCTGGACCATTCTCAAGTCGATTGTGAAAATTTCCTAATGGATCATTATCATACCATGAACAGAAAAAGTTAAAAAAAATATAGAAACAAAAGATCACAATTTCAAATTAGGTCAAATTTCAAATATTAAAATGTCACCAACTGCTATTTTCTTCATTATGGTCTTAGAATAGCATGCAATCTTCATGTTCCTCAGTGAAAAATATTGTTTGAGAGTATATTTTACTGAAAACATTTTTTCAGTGTGACCATCCAAATATGTGCAAAATTTTGGCGCAAAAAATTTATAATTCCAAACGTGACGGCTTTGTGACTAAACGACAATGAGGACATCTTAGAACTAAGAATTTTGCACGTAATATGTAAAAATGGTGATAATCAGTCAGAAACCGAATTTTTGAAACTGTCTCAAAGTTGAAATCCCTGTTTTAGAGATAATTTAAGTTGAAGCTATTGATAATGACTATGGTAAATCTACTATCGAAACAAAATTCATTAAATACTGTACAGTATTTAATGAATTTTTTCTATGTTTAATAACTATTGCATGGCATTCGTACTCGAATATGTGAAAGCTGTAGGTCAATATGTGTTGAAATGAAGTCAAGAAAAAATAACCCGCATAAAAATAAAATATAGGGATAACAAACATATATACTGTAGAAGCTTTATTGCCCATATATGAGTGATAAGGCCTTCAGCTGGTCTTCATTCATCAATACAAACCTAAAAAGACAAAGAGAATAGAGTTTAAAATCTGTAAATAAATTGTATAAAAAAAAATCAGTCATAATTTCTGCCCCCAGTGGCTGATTAACATGCTGACCAATTTCTCTTCAACTTCACATGCTTACTTCCGGATAGTCATTCTCCAAGATGTAGAAGTCACAACAAAATCCTCATAGAAAAAACTGGTTGTCAGGAAAGAGGAAAAAAAAAAACTGGTTGTCAGCTTTTTGTACAAAGGGACAAAAGAAATATTGCAATTGGACAATGTGTTTATATGATATATAATAAAATACAGCATAATAAAATACTAACTCATTATTATGTGCGAATCTGTCTTTCCAGGTGGCACCAGCTGCAATAACACGAGCCATATAATATACAATACTTATATACCTTATATACAGTTTAAGCACTGTCTATTCACCATAACAATAAGCAAACTGCATATGACTAAAGCTAGAACAAATAGAAATTAAGCTAGAAGTTAACATTCTACCAACCCGTACACAAGCACGACACAGCTGATCTGACGAACCAAACAAAACAGTCAAGTGAGCATCCATCAGGTACAATAATAGCTCCGCCCCCAATACAATAAATATAACACTTTTACTACAAATCATTCTAGTCTAGTTAGGGATTATATAGCTAGAATGTTTGTCTGAATTATAAGCTCATTAGTTGAGCTAAAGAGACCCCCTTGAGTATTAATTATATCGGTCTTGCAAAACGGCTCACTGCTCCATCAGTTTGTTTATTCATTCCCTTGTTCTATTGCTTGATTTAATTAATTGTGAATTTACGGCTCCCAGAGCCAATTAATGTTATCAGAGTATCATGGAGAAGGTGAACATGGCATGACTGGGACCAGGAGAATGTTCTGGTCGCATGCTCTCTTCCAGTTGTTCTGAGAATACCTGGGGAAATCAGACCAGAGCCTAGTCGATCTTCAGAGTGCCAGAGTTCCGATCTAAGTTAACCCTGTAAGAAATTAGAGAGTAGTTGCAACATTAGCATACTAGTGCGAATAAGACAAGGCACAGAAGTACTAGGAAGAACAAGGTAAGATGGGGATATACACAGGCGTTATGAAAGTAGTCACCTGTGTAAGGAAAGTTGTTATAAATATACCAGGATAGTGGTGGGTAGGATAGTTGTAGCAGTAAGGATAGGGCCACTATTGCTCTGTTTATAGAATTTTTCACACACGTTTTTTCTATAATATGAACTTAATTTTTTTTTTAGTTCATTTAATACTTTATTCCATGTAGTGCATCTGAGGAGGAGGAGGAGGAGAGAGAGAGAGAGCAGGAGGAGAGCCTTCTGCTTTTCTGATCATAAATAACCTTTAACGCCAGAGACATTAGACGTTATTTTTTTGCTCTGTACTCCAAGCACTCTCTGCCTGTCTACCTGCTAGACTTGCCTGTCTACCTGCTAGACTTGCCTGTCTACCTGCTAGACTTGCCTGTCTACCTCCCAGACTTGCCTGTCTACCTGCTAGACTTGCCTGTCTACCTGCCAGACTTGCCTGTCTACCTACTAGACTTGCCTGTCTACCTGCTAGACTTGCCTGTCTACCTGCCAGACTTGCCTGTCTACCTGCTAGACTTGCCTGTCTACCTGCTAGACTTGCCTGTCTACCTGCCAGACTTGCCTGTCTACCTGCTAGACTTGCCTGTCTACCTGCTAGACTTGCCTGTCTACCTGCCAGACTTGCCTGTCTACCTGCCAGACTTGCCTGTCTACCTGCTAGACTTGCCTGTCTACCTGCTAGACTTGCCTGTCTACCTGCCAGACTTGCCTGTCTACCTGCCAGACTTGCCTGTCTACCTGCTAGACTTGCCTGTCTACCTGCTAGACTTGCCTGTCTACCTGCTAGACTGCCTGTCTACCTGCCAGACTTGCCTGTCCTACCTGCCAGACTTGCCTGTCTACCTGCTAGACTTGCCTGTCTACCTGCTAGACTTGCCTGTCTACCTGCCAGACTTGCCTGTCTACCTGCCAGACTTGCCTGTCTACCTGCCAGACTTGCCTGTCTACCTGTCTGTCTGTCTAACTCTGCAACACTTTTATTAACTGTCATAGGTTTTTATTAGTTTGTTTTCGATATTTTGTTTGTCTGTGTGTGCATTAATTAGTTTTAATCTTAATTAAGCAATGTTTTTATTTGCCTTTAATTATATAGCTATTTTTATTTATATACAAATAAACTTATTTATTTATATATTAATTTTATATTAAAATGAATGTTATTAACAAGATAGTGTTGACAATTTGGTGGTTGTGGTGGTGGTGATGGTGGTGATGGTGGTGATGGTGGTGGTGGTGGTGATGATGGTGGTGATGGTGGTGATGGTGGTGGTGGTGGTGGTGGTGATGGTGGTGATGATGATGATGGGGGTGATGGTGGTGGTGCTATAACGACATAAAAATGAGCACCGTCATTGAGAGAGAGGGAGAGAGAGTATTAAACTTTCACTGTCAAACAAATACATATACAAAGCTAAAGAACGCAGCCCCCACCTTGATATTTAAGTATGTTACGCTAAGTTATGAGGGAACAAGGAGAGGGACGAGGGATATTAGATGTCAACAGACCACCAGAACAAGTGGTGTTGACAGCTACTAATGGATAAAGAGTCCTACTGGGCCTCTACCTCAAAAGCACACATTAAATTCACTATAATTAATAATTCATTGTGTCGGGGGACAGGAAGCCAGTATATACTTTCAGTACATGTTTGGCTCATATCGAGGTTCACGCCTCCCCCGGGGTCGAATTACTGGTCCTCCCCAGGATGCGACCCCACAGCAAGCTGGCTAACTCTAGGGTACCTATTTACTGCTAGGTAACAGGTGCATTAGGTGACAGGAAATGCTCCCAACTATTTCTGTCTTGGCCGGAATTTGAACCCGTAATTCTCGATTATGAGTCGAGAGCGAAGTTGACTCTACTATCGTGACCCCTTCTGTACTATATGATAATTAGTAAGCTAATTATCACTCTTCCTTCTACTTGGTCTTGAAGGAGGCCGGCCTCGGGTGAAAGGGGTTTGTGACGATCCTTGTCTGGAACCCGTAGGTGCGGGACCGGGACGTCCACCTCCCGGGGGTCGTGCGGCCCAGGCTCTGCTTCAGGAGGCTGTGGTCGTTCATACCCTTGATGGGGTGGTTCTTCTCCGGCCCTGACCACGGCGGTCTCCGGGATGGAGGTCCCTGTGCCCTTCTTCACCACCTTCGAGGTCAACCCCGGAACTCACAGTTCCTGCGACGACGCTGGAACCAATCGTATTGGCGTATGCCTTTCCATTGGAGACTTTCAGCGCCGTGGAGAGGGGGGACCTGCTGCCTGGGTAACAGCTTCTCCCCCGAATCAACCTACCCAGGCTTCGCGCCCTGGTGAGGCCACTCCAGACCAGCCGACACAAGAGCGCAACTCCATAGTCTCCTGAGACTGATGGATGCCTGCTTCCACTTCACTATATACACGTTCACTACACCGGGGACATGAAGAAATGTGGTATGAGTCACTCAAGTATTGATATTAGCTCACTCGGGGAGGGGTACCAGACAGCTAAAAGATACCATGTCAGGAGGCCAACTAAAGGGGGAACAATCCTATTAGTACATAACCAAGTCTTGCTGAGATGTAGTTCACATTTCTGCACCTCTACTGTGTGTTGCTCTCTTGTTACACTGCTACTGTGGTGGTGGCTGTGCTACTGTGGTGGTGGCTGTGCTACTGTGGTGGTGGCTGTGCTACTGTGGTGGTGGCTGTGCTACTGTGGTGGTGGCTGTGCTACTGTGCTCTTGTTGGTAGCAGTTTTTATTGGTAGCATAGCATCCTGTGAGTGAACACACCGCCATAGTGACAGTATTGGGCAGCGTCACTCATCCTGTGAGTGGACACACCGCCATAGTGACAGTATTGGGCAGCGTCACTCATCCTGTGAGTGGACACACCGCCATAGTGACAGTATTGGGCAGCGTCACTCATCCTGTGAGTGGACACACCGCCATAGTGACAGTATTGGGCAGCGTCACTCATCCTGTGAGTGGACACACCGCCATAGTGACAGTATTGGGCAGCGCCACTCATCCTGTGAGTGAACACACCGCCATAGTGACGGTATTGGGCAGCGTCACTCATCCTGTGAGTGGACACACCGCCATAGTGACAGTATTGGGCAGCGCCACTCATCCTGTGAGTGAACACACCGCCATAGTGACGGTATTGGGCAGCGTCACTCATCCTGTGAGTGGACACACCACCATAGTGACAGTATTGGGCAGCGTCACTCATCCTGTGAGTGGACACACCGCCATAGTGACAGTATTGGGCAGCGCCACTCATCCTGTGAGTGGACACACCGCCATAGTGACAGTATTGGGCAGCGCCACTCATCCTGTGAGTGGACACACCGCCATAGTGACAGTATTGGGCAGCGCCACTCATCCTGTGAGTGGACACACCGCCATAGTGACAGTATTGGGCAGCGCCACTCATCCTGTGAGTGGACACACCGCCATAGTGACAGTATTGGGCAGCGCCACTCATCCTGTGAGTGGACACACCACCATAGTGACAGTATTGGGCAGCGCCACTCATCCTGTGAGTGGACACACCGCCATAGTGACAGTATTGGGCAGCGCCACTCATCCTGTGAGTGGACACACCGCCATAGTGACAGTATTGGGCAGCGCCACTCATCCTGTGAGTGGACACACCGCCATAGTGACAGTATTGGGCAGCGCCACTCATCCTGTGAGTGGACACACCGCCATAGTGACAGTATTGGGCAGCGTCACTCATCCTGTGAGTGGACACACCGCCATAGTGACAGTATTGGGCAGCGCCACTCATCCTGTGAGTGGACACACCGCCATAGTGACAGTATTGGGCAGCGCCACTCATCCTGTGAGTGGACACACCGCCATAGTGACAGTATTGGGCAGCGCCACTCATCCTGTGAGTGGACACACCGCCATAGTGACAGTATTGGGCAGCGTCACTCATCCTGTGAGTGGACACACCGCCATAGTGACAGTATTGGGCAGCGCCACTCATCCTGTGAGTGAACACACCGCCATAGTGACAGTATTGGGCAGCGCCACTCATCCTGTGAGTGGACACACCGCCATAGTGACAGTATTGGGCAGCGTCACTCATCCTGTGAGTGAACACACCGCCATAGTGACAGTATTGGGCAGCGTCACTCATCCTGTGAGTGGACACACCGCCATAGTGACAGTATTGGGCAGCGTCACTCATCCTGTGAGTGGACACACCGCCATAGTGACAGTATTGGGCAGCGCCACTCATCCTGTGAGTGGACACACCGCCATAGTGACAGTATTGGGCAGCGTCACTCATCCTGTGAGTGGACACACCGCCATAGTGACAGTATTGGGCAGCGTCACTCATCCTGTGAGTGAACACACCGCCATAGTGACAGTATTGGGCAGCGCCACTCATCCTGTGAGTGAACACACCGCCATAGTGACAGTATTGGGCAGCGTCACTCATCCTGTGAGTGGACACACCGCCATAGTGACAGTATTGGGCAGCGCCACTCATCCTGTGAGTGGACACACCGCCATAGTGACAGTATTGGGCAGCGCCACTCATCCTGTGAGTGAACACACCGCCATAGTGACAGTATTGGGCAGCGCCACTCATCCTGTGAGTGGACACACCGCCATAGTGACAGTATTGGGCAGCGCCACTCATCCTGTGAGTGAACAGCTCCTCAAACAAGAAGATTAACATCTGTCAACCCTTAAAAGCTTCCGTTATCTTGCGGGTGCAAAATGGGGAATCTTTTAAGAACAGTATCAATATTTGACAAATAGTGTTTTTCCTAACTCAAACAATGTGGGGTTTATTATTCTACCTCCTAAGTATGATGTCTCTCACCTGAGAGACATCATACTTCTGATGTCTCTCAGGTGTTCACATTCACGTAGATAGTGGTCAAGGCGGTGTCCATCACTCTCACCACAGATTCTACAACTTCGCTGATCAACTGTTGTTTCCATTCCGAGTTTCCATGGATATTTGTATCCAAGACGGATTCTCGCTATTACTGATTCTCTCCCTCGTCCTCCTCTTCGGCCATAATGATTGGGATTGCCAGCTGCAACCATGTTGTACCATCGTACAGATTCACTGGTTTGTGCTTCTATCCTCCTTTCCTCAGTTACCTTGTCACGGTGATGTTGCCTGACAATACCTCTAATTTGTAGTAGAGTCTTGGGTATGAAGTATTCAATATGGTCTCCTTCAGCGCCTTCAGCAGCCAGCACATCTGCACTGATGAACGCTTATGAACAATAAATGAGCTAAGAAGTGAACACTGGTGAACAATGAAGCACGGTGGACTTCAATAATGAAGACAAACATAATGATTGAGGCAATTTCAATGATTGCTGGTTCAATTTCAGTATCATTATTGACTAGCGTCTCACTTGTCAGTCTTCAGAGTCCAGTGCTGCACAGATCCAGAATTTAACCTCTTATCAATTATCTATGACAATCACTACTTCAATGAACCTAACTGCAGGTATAAAACAACAAACTATGCAAACAATGGTATGCCAAATCAACGCAACATATCACGAACTTAAATGTAAGATCTGTAAGTCAACAATCGACAATCAATGACACTCGACTTGAGAATGGTCCAGGACGGACCGAAACGTCGTCGTCCCTTCACCTTCTAGTGTGTGGTCTGGTCAACAATCTTTAAGTCAATACAATAATAATAACAAAAACACAAACACAGTCACTCAAGCCAAATGGGGGGGACCTTCGACAAGCCGCCGGCTTCCTGTGCTCGTCGAGGCCACTAGTGTTTGTGGCCCTCAGGTACACTCAGGTCTTGCTATAACCCAAACATTGGAACACAAGTTTTCACTATTCATACCAACTGAAGCACAGTTAAGACCACACAACTGGTTGATTGGACTGATTGGACACTGGACCAGTTGATTGACAGTTGAGAGGCGGGACCAAAAAGCCAAACCTCAACCCCCGCAAGTACAACTAGGTGAGTGCAACTAGGTGAGTATAACTCCACTCTTCAACACACCAAACTAAACTTCAATCCACAACTGTAGAGCAAACCAGAGATGTGATGGTAATGCAATTTGCTAACACCAACAACCGTCATGCTCAAATATAATTCGAACCAGAGACCCCTGTGGACCTGGCACATCTGTGCTAGGTCCAGAACCAAGGGTGCTGGGGCTGCCTTAACTGTGGGAGCAGTGTGCAGAATTCTTAACACAGATGTAACTGAATTTAACTCTAACCTCGGAAGTTTAACATTAAGCAACAAACTCAACAAAAATTAACTGGCAGCCTCATAATCCTCATATTGCTAGCTTCCTTAACAGTATGAACCTAATTGTGTTTGCGGGGGTTGAGCTCTGGCTCTTTGGTCCCGCCTCTCAACCGTCAATCAATAGGTGTACAGGTTCCTGAGCCTATTGGGCTCTATCATATCTACACTTGAAACTGTGTATGGAGTCAGCCTCCACCACATCACTTCCTAATGCATTCCATTTGTCAACCACTCTGACACTAAAAAAGTTCTTTCTAATATCTCTGTGGCTCATTTGGGCACTCAGTTTCCACCTGTGTCCCCTAGTGCGTGTGCCCCTTGTGTTAAATAGCCTGTCTTTATCTACCCTATCAATTCCCTTGAGACTCTTGAATGTGGTGATCATGTCCCCCCTAACTCTTCTGTCTTCGAACGAAGTGAGGTTTAATTCCCGTAGTCTCTCCTCGTAGCTCATACCTCTCAGCTCGGGTACTAGTCTGGTGGCAAACCTTTGAACCTTTTCCAGTTTAGTCTTATCCTTGACTAGATAGGGACTCCATGCTGGAGCCGCATACTCCAGGATTGGTCTGACATATGTGGTATATAATGTTCTGAAAGATTCCTTACACAAGTTTCTAAAGGCCGTTCTTATGTTAGCCAACCTGGCATATGCCGCTGATGTTATCCTCTTGATATGAGCTTCAGGGGACAGGTCTGGCGTGATATCAACCCCCAGGTCTTTCTCTCTCTCTCTGACTCTTGAAGTATTTCATCTCCCAAATGATACCTTGTATCTGGTCTCCTGCTTCCTACCCCTATCTTCGTTATATTACACTTGCTTGGGTTAAACTCTAACAACCATTTGTTCGACCATTCCTGCAGCTTGTCCAGGTCTTCTTGAAGCCTCAAGCTGTCCTCCTCTGTCCTAATCGTTCTCATAATTTTGACATCGTCAGCAAACATTGAGAGGAATGAGTCTATACCCTCTGGGAGATCATTTACGTATATCAGAAACAGGATTGGTCCGAGTACAGAGCCCTGTGGGACTCCACTGGTGACTTCACGCCAATCTGAGGTCTCACCCCTCACTGTAACTCTCTGCTTCCTATTGCTGAGGTACTCCCTTATCCACTGGAGCGCCCTACCTGTTACTCCTGCCTGTTTCTCCAGCTTGTGCATCAGCCTTTTATGGGGTACTGTGTCAAAGGCTTTCCGACAGTCCAAAAATATGCAGTCCGGCTATCCTTCTCTTTCTTGCTTAATCTTTGTCACCTGATCGTAGAATTCTATCAAACCTGTAAGGCAAGATTTACCCTCCCTGAACCCATGTTGATGAGTTGTCACGAAGTCTCTTCTCTCCAGATGTGTTACTAGGTTTTTTCTCACGATCTTCTCCATCACCTTGCATGGTATACAAGTTAAGGACACTGGCCTGTAGTTCAGTGCCTCTTGTCTGTCACCCTTTTTGTATATTGGTACTACATTAGCAGTCTTCCATATTTCTGGTAGGTCTCCCGTTTCCAGTGACTTACTATACACTATGGAGAGTGTATAGTATGAATACTATACACTCTCATTACACCAATGTAACATATGATTATGTTACGCTGTTGGGTAGATTAGATACACAGTGTTTAGTGAGTTTCATATTTATTTAGCAGTCCTGGATACGGCAGTGTCGTAGACGTTGAGATGGAGCTTGGAGCAGAGCAGAGAACTGAGTGAAGATGATGTCCTTCTGAAGATAAGGTCTTCATACTTGGACACAATAATCCAAGACTGGGGCACAGGTGAATGCTTCAGGTTCCCTTCAAGAAGACTAGCACTTCAAAATGGTCATCACTGAGATCTATTTAGGTTGAGGACGGTATCCCCTAAAGAGAAGAGTCTTGCACCAGAGACTTATTCAGTGTAATAACTACCTTCCTTTTCCTTAAAATCAGAGGTACGCTTAATTATTCCTAAAGTTTGTTTTTTAAAGTTTTTTAAACTGCAGCTCCCACTTGTGCAACTTTCAGAGATTGATGCATTCTGACTCGAAGGTCCTTTCCTTCATCTTCCTGATGCAAAGTTATGTTGTTGATCTGGTAGTTGTGATTTGTTATGCCCCAAACATTTCTCAACAAAAGTGAGCCTTCATAATTCCCATTGTTCAATGCTAACGATACAACTCTCAACCAGAAGGGCTTATTATGGGTATACTTAAATCAACCCATGGCTTATTATGGGTATATCTTGAGGTTATCTTGAGATGATTTCGGGGCTTTAGTGTCCCCGCGGCCCGGTCATCGACCAGGCCTCCACCCCCCAGGAAGCAGCCCGTGACAGCTGACCAACACCCAGGTACCTATTTTACTGCTAGGTAACAGGGGCATAGGGTGAAAGAAACTCTGCCCATTGTTTCTCGCCGGCGCCTGGGATCGAACCCGGGACCACAGGATCACAAGTCCAACGTGTTGTTCGCTCGGCCGACCGGCTTCCTTTTATACTCCCTGGGTATACTTAAATCAACCCACGGCTTATTATGGGTATACTTAAATCTATCACCAACGAACATGACTATGAGAAGACGTACAGGTTAAGGCGTCATTTACATAGAAGTGTCAAGGAGGTGCTCCTCAGTGCCGTCTAAGATGATTAACAGAGTCAAAACAAGTTACTATGAAAATAAATGTTATTAAATAAGAGGTAATATGAAGAAAACGTGGACACTATTTCCCAGATATTAAATTCAAAGAAGAACTTTAATAATAAATCAATATTCTTAGCCTATGATGAAGTGGTGACAGCCTCTGACACACCTATTAATTCTAATAGATTCTCCTCATCCATTGGCACATCTCTTGCCAATGAAATCCCAACATTCCTAACCAATTCAATGACTACCTTACAGGCAGCTATCTCTCTATCTCTAAGTAGTTCCTCAGATGTTAATGGTATAATCCTCTCACTTAAAACTAAGTCAAGTACCCTTGCTGAGATGCCAACCCTAATTTACAAAAAACTCAAGATTTGTAGCTTTGGCCATTGCATTGCTCTAAAACAAATCACTTGAACTCTGAACCTTCCCTTATATTATTTAAACAGTTAGGTCCCCCCTCTACACGGCGCTGGAACCAATCGTATTGGCGTATGCCTTTCCATTGGAGACTTTCAGCGCCGTGGAGAGGGGGGACCTGCTGCCTGGGTAACAGCTTCTCCCCCGAATCAACCTACCCTGGCTTTGCGCCCTGGTGAGGCCACTCCAGACCAACAACCAGAGCGCAACTCCATAGTCTCCTGAGACTGATGGATGCCTACTACTACCAGAATAATCCCACAAAAATTTTGATCTCACTGAAATCAACAATTTCAGACCAATACCAATCCTGCCCACCTTGTCTTAAATATTGGAGAAGCTAATCTACAAGCAGCTCTACTCCTAACTGCCCACACATAACTTACATAACTCTTGCCAACATGGCTTCAGACCCCCAAAAGCACAAACGTATGCTTGACGATCTATGCAGCTCTTAAAATAAAAATACATAATACAATGATTTATTCAGGTAAAGTAGATACATACAAGGTGAAATACCAAAGTTGATGGATTTATAGATAGAGCTAGTACATACAATGCCTAAAGCCACTATTACGCAAAGCGTTTCGGGCAGGAAAAACACTAAGACTAAAACTTAATACTAATTGAGATTAAAGTATAAATTGTGTTGAGAAAAAATAAGAAAAAAATGAAAAAATCGGGGGGGGGGGGAACATGGCAGAAAAAAGCAAAAATACAATTTGGTCAACAAACAGCATTGTTTAAAAAAGAAGACATGGGTTGACATTTAGGGATGAGGTAGGTGACATTGAGTTAATCAGGTAGTACTTAGTTTTTATCTTAAACTGGTTGGAAGAGGTACAGTTTTTAACATAATTGGGAAGGTCATTCCACATTCGAGGTCCCTTGATTTGTAAAGCATTTCTAGTTTGTCTAAGTCGTACTCTTGGAATATCAAATAGGTATTTGTTTCTGGTGTGGTGCTCATGGGATCTGTCTTGACAAAAATGAGTACCCTGTAGGGTCTTTTGTTGGCCTACGTAAGGCTATTGACAAGTTTAGCCACAATGACCTTCTCAAACTCCAACACTTTGGAGTCAAAGGTCACTCACTTCAATACCTGCAACATAAGAACATAAGAACATAAGAACATAAGCAACTGCAGAAGGCCTATTGGCCCATACGAGGCAGCTCCTATCTATAAGCACCCAATCCCACTCATATACATGTTCCACTCATTACCTTAGTGACAGGCTCCAGTGTGTTTATATGACTGACGCTACTGCTTGTCTTGCTAACCTACTCGTATTTCTGCTAATGAGGGGGCAGGACAGAAATGGTTGGGCACATTTCCTTTCACCTAATGCATCTGTTCACCTAACAGTGAGTACGTACTCACGAGTTAGTCAGCTTATTGTGGGGTTGCATCTTGGGCGGGTCAGTAATTCGGCCCTGGAGGAGGGACCTCGATAAAAACCGAAACGTGTATGAATACACTCTGGCTTTCTGTCCCCCGACACAATGAATTATAATTATAATTATAAATGGCCGAAAGACTGACAATACTATAATTGTTTAATAATGTGAGAACTTGTATGTAGGGAAAATGATCTGCTACCAGAAAGTTTAGCCAAATATCCCCAGTTTGCTAACTGTAGGTAGTAACTGAGTGATTGTAACCTATCCACCGCTGCCCACTGGATGGGGGGCGGTGTGCAGGACAAACATATAAATTGTGACACTAGCTCTCCACATATGTCAGTTGCTTAATTTAGAACCTGTACTTGAGGTCGATCTCGAACCCATTGTTGATGTGACGACTTATATTGAATTTTGTAACTAGCTCATCAAGATTGTAACTTGCTTAGCTAAATGAATTGTGGGGTTCAGTCCCTGAGCCCATTATGTGCCTCTGTAACCCTTTCCACTACGGCCCACAAGATGGGTATGGGGTGCATAATGAACTAAACTAACTAACTAACTAGGGCATGCCAGTGTACGTCCCAACTATCATATGAACAACACTATCGTGCAGCAGACTGTTGAAGACACCAACTGGCAGTTCTGATCAACCAGTCATGGAGAGTGGCACAACAAGTGGAAGCTGCAGTTAAAAAATAAAAGGTAACCAAACCTCAGGAATAGTCAAACGAGCTTTTAACTTCAAGAACAATAAAGAGGTTATTGAAATGAACAAGTCTCTGGTCCACCTCTTTCTGGACTACTGTATCCAAGCCTGGAGACATCACCTTCAGAAGGACGCATCTCCTTTGGAGAAACTTCAACACAGAGCGATAAAAATCAACATCAAGAGACAATCAACCCCGACATCTACCCGCGTTTCTTTAAATATCTTCACTTAGACATCAGTACAGAACGGCGGGGTGAGAGCCATTCCGACCCCTTCAGGTAAAGTCCTCCTTGCTCCGTCTGGGGCCACAAACCCTCGTCCTCGCAGCGGGTCCCAGACGCTTACCGGTCCCCCCAGTTCACGAGCAAGTCACTCGGTACCCGTTGGTTAAAATCCAGATAGAACCAATTTTAAGGAACAATGGAAGGGGAGGAACCTTTGACAAGCCGACGGCTTCTTGTCCCCGTCGACGGAGAGGAGTGACCCTCAGGTAAATAGGTAAATTCAAGAACAGCCAGAAGTTTTGGATCAGTCTATCTGTAGAAGGTTACAGAACAGCCTACCAGTAGAAGTTTATGAACATCCTGCCTGTAAAAGCTTATGAAACATCCTGCCTGTAAAAGCTTATGAAACATCCTACCTGTAAAAGCTTATGAAACATCCTGCCTGTAAAAGCTTACGGAACAGCCTACCAGTAGAAGTTTATGAAACATCCTGCCTGTAGAAGCTTATGAAACATCCTGCCTGTAAAAGCTTACGGAACAGCCTACCAGTAGAAGTTTATGAAACATCCTGCCTGTAAAAGCTTATGAAACATCCTGCCTGTAAAAGCTTACGGAACAGCCTACCAGTAGAAGTTTATGAAACAGCCTGCCTGTAGAAGCTTATGAAACATCCTGCCTGTAAAAGCTTACGGAACAGACTGAAACTGTAGATGGCTGAAACTTATAAAGTGCAGAGGTTACCTAACGTTATCTAAACCATAGATGAGACATGTTAAGCACCTACAAAATTCTCAGAATTTCAGGGTGGACAAAGACAAACTATTTAGCACGGTCGGATCACGAACAAGGGGACACAGATGGAACATGAGTACCCAAATGAGCCACAGAGACATTAAAAATAATTTCTTTCAGTGTCAGAGTAGTTAACAGGTGGAATGCATTAGACAGTGATATGGTGGAGGCTGACTCCATACACAGTTTATAATGTAGATATGATAGAGCCCAGTAGGCTCAGGAACCTGTACACCAATTGATTGAGAGTTTGGTGGAACCAAAGAGCCGAAACTCCCTGTAAGCACAACTAAGTAAGTACAACTATGTGAAGAATCATAAATTATCTGCTGCAATAAAAAGAATATAAATTGTAAAAAAAGTGATACATTTTAGTTTATCATTTAAAGCCTTGTTTTCTTCGTTTGAAGATCTGGTGTTCGTTTCTATGAAGAGGTAGTATTTAGGCACTAACTATTAATATCCTACATGATTCTCAGCTCCCATGGGCACCACTGGGCGAGACAGAAATAGTTGGGCACGCTTCCTTCCACCTAACGTCTCTGTCCACTTAGCAGTAAACAGACACCAGGAAGTTAGGCAACTGTTGTGGGTAGTGACAATACTGACCCTGGAGAGGTCAGTATTTCGACCTTGGGTGGACCTTAACACAAGTCTAAAATATAATAATAATAGCATAATAATGTATATATATAAACAGGCTTCCTGTCCCAGAAAAAAATTATAATTATAAAATCATGTAAGAATTTTTGCTCACATTTTATTATCCAAGATAAGTCAATATTCTGTTTTGCTGTTATTGTAGTTAATAAGAATAATATATTACGTCAAGGACACAGGCAACCAGTGTATATTTACCTGAATTTACCTGAGGGTCACTATATATCTAGTGGCCTCGATCAGGACAGGAAGCCGGGGGCTTGTCAACGATCCCCCCCCCATTGGTCCTGATGAGTCTATCTATTTGGATCTTAAACTGTTTCACAGTTTTGGCATTTACGGCATCGGCGGGTAGGCGGTTCCACGGGTTTATATCCCAGTGGGTGAAGAAGCCTATCCTCTTCTCAGTCCTACATTGTGACTTGTTGAGCTGGAAGCCGTTGTTACACAACGGCTTCAGATCTACTTCTGGGATCCTCTCGGACGCAGGTTCGAATCCTCATCACGGTCCTTGTGGATTTGTTCAAGCCGTTGCGCCTTGTGTGATACATCTGACTTTCTGAAGACGTTGCTCGGGTCACCATACTCGGAACTGTTCAGTATGTTCAGTATCAAAGGGTCCCGGTAGTACAGTCGGGTTCCTTCTCCACGCACACGAGAAAAAAAAATCGGGGGTTCGAATCCCAGGCGGGACGGAAAAGATTGGGCATGTTTCCTATCATCTAATGCATCTGTTCACCTAGCAGTAAATAAGTACTCAGGAGTTAGCGTGTTGTAGAGTTGCATCCTGGGCGGGGTCAGTAATTCTACCCTGGGGGAGGGGGGCCTCGATATAAGTCTAATGTGTATGAATACACACTGGCTGCCTGTCCCCGACACAATTATTATTTATAATTATAATTATAAATTTTAAAAGTCCTCATTTTTCAGACCGCCTGGACCTTATCAAGCTGCGTATAACAAGAATACATAAAAGAATATAATAGATATCGTATAATATAATCTGGATATATAGATATATATATTATCTATATATTATATATTATATATATATGTATATATAATTAATATATATATATATATATATATATATATATATATATATATATTATATAATATTGTGACGGTGTTCCCCCCTTCTAATTCTCCCACGCCTGCTGTAAGAGTCATGTCCACTATTCCCGAGCGTTCTCTACATTGCAGGCAACAATTGAACATATGTGGGAGAGAACAGTATTCTCGAAGAGCCGAGAAATTTGCGAAAATGTAACATTTTGTCCTGTGGGATAGGCCCTTTAGGGAGCCAATATGGCGCTGGCGAGTCTGTTCTTCCGCCAAAACTGTGTGACGTCAGTGGCGCCAGATTGGTCACCGTCAGCGACGTGGCACTGGGAGCCAATGAAAACCAACTTTGGGAAAAGTGACGTCACATAGGCATAGGGGGTCCGCCCGTGTTGGCGCCAGCGATATCAGTCTTTCACGACACGTCCGAGAGGTAGGACGCGCGATCGGTCATCCTGTCAGAGTGACGGATTTACCGAACTCCGGTGGATTTAAGCGTCTCCAGTTGTTGGCACGCACTCTGTGAGGTCTTCCTGCAACCAAAAGTGGCTCAGATAAGGAATTGACAGAATATTGAGCAACAAGTGCTCAGGGACAGGTGCGTTGCAAGAAGTGGGCCGGCATCGACGTGTGTCGTCGTTGGCAGTTCACCAGTATAAGAGGCAGCTTAGTGGCGGGCCACCCACCGTGAGTGAACCAGGTTGACAGCCTTGTCAACCAGGTTGAACGTGTGATCGACGATCCTGTCAAGTTTGACAGTAACCCCACCTTCGTGGAACCCTACGAGTCAACAGTTGGATGCAAGCACGTCGAGAAGTCTTCCCAAATACCTAGCGATATATCTAGACGACGAGGGAATTGACAGTGTTGTGAGCTTCAAGAGCTCTGAAGTCGGGTGCTGTGCGTGTGTCGTCCGGGACGGCTGAAACTTCAGTGACTTCGTAGTGGTGAGAGGCAGTTACTCTGGGAGTACAGTGACAAGGACTAATTGGGAAACGTACGACGACCGCCGAGACGTAGGCTGGCTGCCGTAGTTGGGAGGAAAGTTGACGGCCAGGAGACCGACTTCAACCCAGCGACGTACTGTAGAGGAAAGAAGCACGGACCTGCTGTGTACAGAAGCGGCGAGACGCGACATCCTAAGGCGTGGGGCTTGTGTTTCTGGATGAACGAGGCGAGAGCCTGGACCAGGAGCTACAACCCAACTGTCATCCTAGGATAGGTGAAGTAGGTGTTTACAGTTCCCTCCCATTTCCCCTTTAGTTAGCTATATATATTCTTGTCAGGATATTTTGTATGTCGTGAGCAAGTCTCACTGAGTTAAGTCACAGAGAGCACAGTATGTGGTGAGGCTGCCCAGAGCGCTCACAGTATCATTTACATATATATCTATGTGTGGGTGTGTGCAAGCACCAAGATTCATCAGAGAATTTACTGTGACTATTATTATTGATCTGTGTTATTATATTATTATATATATTGGTAGTAAACCAGATATTGGTGTATGATCTCTATAATCTATTGATATAATGCCTGTGGATTGATCTCTATAATCTATTGATATAAATGCCTGTGGATTGATCTCTATAATCTATCAATATAAATGCCTGTGTGTTGCTCTATGATCTATTGATATATATATGCCTGAAGTTTGATTAATGATTTATATATGACATGATTGTGTGCTGAATAATATCATATACGTGAAGTGTTTGCCAGTGATATCTCTGTGAGAGGAAGTATATATAAAGAAAAGTTCAGTGATCAAGTGAGTGCATTCACAGTAATATTATTAAGAATAGAGTAATCTTTTGGTACAGTGAAAGGTCACTGTGAGAGTATTGTGAATAAGATGATGATCGTGAGGCCAGTGAAATCATAAGTAAGCCATGTGAACGTTGAATAGGTTTTGGAAAAAGTTAAATAAACGGTGATCGTGACAATTAGAAAAACAAGTACTAGTCTTTCCCACGATCGCGAGGGCCCGGTAGCTGGCATTCTGACAGGTGACACGTGCCGATGTTGCCATATGGTGCGCTCTAGAATATTATGCTATNTGCCTGTCTACCTGCTAGACTTGCCTGTCTACCTGCTAGACTTGCCTGTCTACCTGCCAGACTTGCCTGTCTACCTGCCAGACTTGCCTGTCTACCTGCCAGACTTGCCTGTCTACCTGCTAGACTTGCCTGTCTACCTGCAGACTTGCCTGTCTACCTGTCTGTCTGTCTAACTCTCCAACACTTATAACTGTCATAGGTTTTATTAGTTTGTTTTCGATATTTTGTTTGTCTGTGTGTGCATTAATTAGTTTATCTTAATTAAGCAATGTTTTTTTGCCTTTAATTATATAGCTATTTTTATTATATACAAATAACTTATTATTTATATATTAATTTTATATTAAAATGAATGTTATTAACAAGATAGTGTGACAATTTGGGTGGTTGTGGTTGTGGTGGTGATGGTGGTGATGGTGGTGAGTGGTGGTGGTGGTGGTGGTGGGGTGGTGGTGGTGGTGATGGTGGTGATGTGGTGGTGGTGGTGGGGTGGTGGTGGTGGTGGTGGTGGTGGTGGTGGTGGTGATGGTGGTGATGGTGGTGGTGGTGGTGGTGGTGGTGGTGATGGTGGTGATGGTGGTGATGGTGGTGATGGGTGGTGGTGGTGGTGGTGGTGGTGGGGGGTGGTGGTGGGGTGGTGGTGGTGGTGGTGATGGTGGTGGTGGTGATGGTGGTGTTGTGTGGTGTGGTGGTGGTGTGGGGGTGGTGATGGTGGTGGTGGTGGTGATGGTGGTGATGATGATGATGGGGGTGATGGTGGTGGTGCTATAACGACATAAAAATGAGCACCGTCACTGAGAGAGAGGGAGAGAGAGTATTAACTTTCACTGTCAAACAAATAACATATACAAAGCTAAAGAACGCAGCCCCCACCTTGATATTTGAGTATGTTACCCTAAGTTATGAGGGAAAGGAGAGGGACGAGGGATATAGATGTCAACAGACCTCCAGAACAAGTGGTGTTGACACCTACTAATGGATAAAGAGTCCTACTGGGCCTCTACCTCAAAAGCCACACATTAAATTCACTATAATTAATAATTCATTGTGTCGGGGACAGGAAGCTAGTATATACTTTCAGTACATGTTTGGCTCATATCGAGGTTCACGCCTCCCCCGGGGTCGAATTACAGGTCCTCCCCAGGATGCGACCCCATAGCAAGCTGGCTAACTCTAGGGTACCTATTTACTGCTAGATAAACAGGTGCATTAGGTGACAGGAAATGCTCCCAACTATTTCTGTCTTGGCCGGAATTTGAACCCGTAATTCTCGATTATGAGTCGAGAGCGAAGTTGACTCTACTATCGTGACCCCTTCTGTACTATAATGATAATTAGTAAGCTAATTATCACTCTTCCTTCTACTTGGTCTTGAAGGAGGCCGGCCTCGGGTGAAAGGTGGCTGTGACGATCCTTGTCTGGGACCCGTAGGTGCGGGACCGGGACGTCCACCTCCCGAGGGTCGTGCGGCCAGGCTCTGCTTCAGGAGGCTGGGGTCGTTCGTGCCCTTGATGGGGTGGTTCTTCTCCGGCCCTGACCACGGCGGTCTCCGGGTTGAAGGTCCTTGTGCCCTTCTTCACCACCTTCAAGGTCAACCCCGGAACTCACAGTTCCTGCGACGACGCTGGAACCAATCGTATTGGCGTATGCCTTTCCATTGGAGACTTTCAGTGCCGTGGAGAGGGGGGACCTGCTGCCTGAGTAACAGCTTCTCCCCGAATCAACCTACCCAGGCTTCGCGCCCTGGTGAGGCCACTCCAGACCAGGCCGACACAAGAGCGCAACTCCATAGTCTCCTGAGACTGATGGATGCGTACTTCCAATTCACTACACGTACTTGACACGTTCACTACACGGGGGACATGAAGAAATGTGGTATGAGTCACTCAAGTATTGATATTAGCTCACTCGGGGAGGGTACCAGACAGCTAAAAGATACCATGTCAGGAGGCCAACTAAAGGGGGAACAATCCTATTAGTACATAACCAAGTCTTGCTGAGATGTAGTTCACATTTCTGCACCTCTACTGTGTGTTGCTCTCTTGTTACACTGCTACTGTGGTGGTGGCTGTGCTACTGTGGTGGTGGCTGTGCTACTGTGGTGGTGGCTGTGCTACTGTGGTGGTGGCTGTGCTACTGTGGTGGTGGCTGTGCTACTGTGCTTGTTGGTAGCAGTTTTATTGGTAGCATAGCATCCTGTGAGTGAACACACCGCCATAGTGACAGTATTGGGCAGCGTCACTCATCCTGTGAGTGGACACACCGCCATAGTGACAGTATTGGGCAGCGCCACTCATCCTGTGAGTGGACACACCGCCATAGTGACAGTATTGGGCAGCGTCACTCATCCTGTGAGTGGACACACCGCCATAGTGACAGTATTGGGCAGCGCCACTCATCCTGTGAGTGAACACACCGCCATAGTGACGGTATTGGGCAGCGTCACTCATCCTGTGAGTGGACACACCACCATAGTGACAGTATTGGGCAGCGTCACTCATCCTGTGAGTGGACACACCGCCATAGTGACAGTATTGGGCAGCGCCACTCATCCTGTGAGTGGACACACCGCCATAGTGACAGTATTGGGCAGCGCCACTCATCCTGTGAGTGGACACACCGCCATAGTGACAGTATTGGGCAGCGCCACTCATCCTGTGAGTGGACACACCACCATAGTGACAGTATTGGGCAGCGCCACTCATCCTGTGAGTGGACACACCGCCATAGTGACAGTATTGGGCAGCGCCACTCATCCTGTGAGTGGACACACCACCATAGTGACAGTATTGGGCAGCGCACTCATCCTGTGAGTGGACACACCGCCATAGTGACAGTATTGGGCAGCGCCACTCATCCTGTGAGTGGACACACCACCATAGTGACAGTATTGGGCAGCGCCACTCATCCTGTGAGTGGACACACCGCAATAGTGACAGTATTGGGCAGCGCCACTCATCCTGTGAGTGGACACACCGCCATAGTGACAGTATTGGGCAGCGTCACTCATCCTGTGAGTGGACACACCGCCATAGTGACAGTATTGGGCAGCGCCACTCATCCTGTGAGTGGACACACCGCCATAGTGACAGTATTGGGCAGCGCCACTCATCCTGTGAGTGGACACACCGCCATAGTGACAGTATTGGGCAGCGCCACTCATCCTGTGAGTGGACACACCACCATAGTGACAGTATTGGGCAGCGTCACTCATCCTGTGAGTGGACACACCGCCATAGTGACAGTATTGGGCAGCGCCACTCATCCTGTGAGTGGACACAAAGGACCCACCAGGGCCCTGAAGGACCCACCAGGGC
>WNGS01009118.1:0-33916 GCA_020271785.1 Procambarus virginalis
ATAGTATTTTGGCCTGTGGGATAGGCCCTTTAGGAGCCAATATGGCGTTGGCGAGTCTGTTCTCCCGCCAAAACTGTGTGAGTCAGTGTCGCCAGATTGGTCACGTCAGCGACGTGGCACTGGGAGCCAATGAAAACCGACTTTGGAAAAAAGTGACGTCACATAGGCAGGGGGGTTCCAGCCGTGGTGGCGCCTTGGCGATATCAGTCTTTCACGACACGTCCCGAGAGGTAGGACGCGCGATCGGTCCATCCTGTCAGAGTGACGGATTTACCGAAATCCGGTGGACGTAAGCGTCTCCAGTTGTTAGCGCGCACCAGACTGTGAGGTCTTCCTGAACCCAGATGTGGCTCAGATAAGGAATTGACAGAATATGAGCAACAAGTGCTCAGGGACAGTGCGTTGCAAGAAGGGGGCCGGGCATCGCGAGTGTGAACGTCCTTGGCAGTTCACCAGTATAAGAGACAGCTTAGTGGCGGGCCAATCCACCGTGAGTTGAACGGGTTGACCGCCTTGTCAACCAGGTTGAACGGGTGATCGACGATTGTCGCAGTTTGACAGTAACCCCACCTTCGTGGAACACCTACGAGTCAACAGTTGGATGCAAGCAGTCGAGAAGTCTTCCCAAATACCAGCGATATATCTAGACGAAGAGGGAATTGGACAGGAAGTGAGCTTCAAGTGCTCTGAAGTCGGGTGCTGTGCGTGTGGAGCTTAACAGCAGTGTCGTCGGGACGGCTGATAATTTCACAGTGATCTTAGTGGTGGGAGAGGCAGTTCCTCTGGGAGTACAGTGACAAGAACTATTGGGAAACGTGCGACGACCGCCGAGACGTAGGCTGGCTGCCGTAGTTGGAGGAAAGTTGACGGCCAGAGACCGACTTCAACCCTGCGACGTACTGTAGAGGAAGGAGCACGGACCATGCAGTGTACAGAAGCGGCGAGACGCGATAATCCTAAGGCGTTGGCTTGTGTTTTGGATGTTGTACGAGGCGAGAGCCTGGACCAGGAGCTACAACCAAACTGTCATCTAGGATAGGTGAAGTAGTGTTTTACAGTACCTCCCATTTCCCCTTTAGTTAGCTAATATTTCTTGTCAGGATTATTTATATGTCGTGAGCAAGTCTCACTTGAGTCTAAGTCACAGAGAGCACAGGTGTGGTGAGCCTACCCAGAGCGCTCACAGTATCAGTTTAATATATATATATGTGTGGGTGTGGTAAGCACCAGGATTCATCAAAGAATTTACTGTGACTATTATTAATTTCCTGTGATTATTATTATATATATTGGTAGTAAACCAGATATTGTGTTAGGCTATGAGCCTAGAATTATGATATATGCCTGTGTGTTGATCTCTATGATTATTGATATAAATGCCAGTGTGTTGATCTATGATTATTGATATAAATGCCAGTGTGTTGATCTCCATGATCTATTGATATAAATGCCTGTGTATTGATCTTCATGATTTAATATTATATGCCTGTAATTTGATTACTGATTTATATATGAAATGCCTGTGTACTGAATAATATATTATACGTGAAGTGATTACCAGTGATATCCTTTAAGAGAAAGTATAGATATAAAGGAAAGTTCAGTGATCAAGCGAGTGCATTCACAGTAAATATTATTAAGAATAGAGTAATCTTTGGTACGGTGAAAAGTCACTGTGAGTGCAGTGTGAATAAGATATTGATCGTGAGGCCAGTGAAATCATAAGTATGCCATGTGAATGTTGAATACAGGTTTGCGAAAAAGTTAAATAAACGGGGATCGTGATAGAATTAGAAAACAAGTACTAATCTTTTCTCACGGTCGCGAGGGTCCCGTCAGCTGACATCTGACAGGTGACGCGTGGCGCTGCGGTGTACCATATCGGTGCGCTCCAGATTATTCTGCTATGAATTGAGCAGTTGTCATATATTATTCCTGATACATTGATGCATATATATTTCTCGTTGTCTTTTAAGAAATACCAAACTCTTTGGTGTTTGATATCATCCCCTCCATTTATCTTGTGACCGTGTAATGAAGTGAAACAGAGTGACCTGCCTGATACCATATTATTTGAAATTGCTCTTACCACAATACCACAATTACACCTCACCACTGCAGTGTTACTGGACACCTAAAAACACCAGTTGGCGACCTTAAAGGCTGTGTAAGAGTTCTGTGTCGGGGCGGGCCACAGATTGAGGGAACGATCTGTGCCCCCACTCATCTTGCAATTTAAGGCCGGTTGTGAGATCGACTGGGTTACTCTCCGGGGCGAGCAGTGGAGCCTAGAGGATCGAGGGAAGACCCGCAGAACGACGGTGAGTAAGGGTTATTGTCGGAGCAACCACCTGGAAAGGAGATCCAGTCTACCTTTGCTTTAACCCTTCACTAACGAACACCGTGACACCCTGACACTACAGAATTGCTTTTAAATACATGGAGGCAAAATACTGGAAATTGTTCACAACATTTGTTAGACCAAAGCTAGAATACGCACCGATTGTATGGTGCCCATATCTTAAGAAGCACATCAACAAACTGGAAAAGGTGCAAAAGACATGCCACTAAGGGGCTCCCAGAACTGAAGGACAAGAGCTACGAGGAGAGGTTAGAGGCATTAAATATGCAAAAACTAGAAGGCAGAAGGAAAAAGAGGCGATATGATCACTACGTACAAAATAGTAACAGGAATCGATAAAATTGATAGGGAAGAATTCCCGAGACCCAGAACTTCAAGAATAAGAGGTCATAAATTTAAACTAACAAAACAAAGTTGCCGGAGAAATGTAAAAAAAATCACTATTGTAAACAGAGTGGTAGACGGTTGGAACAAGTTAGGTGGTGGAGGCCAAAACAGTCAGTAATTTCAAAGCGTTATATGACAGAGTGCTGGGAAGATGGGACACCACAAGCGTAGCTCTCATCCTGTAACTACACTTCGGTAATTACACTTGCAAGCACATCTGCACTCATATGTAAGAACTAACTTGGTCTGGCCTTAGATACCATGGAAGAGAAACAAAATGCTCATGTAATATACAAAGATTTTGCAAAAAGCCTTCAACAAATGTGACCATGAAATTATTGTACACAAATGGAGTTATTGACAAAGTAGGGAGATTGATCTCTAACTTCCTAACAAACAGAACCCAGAGTGTAATAGTCAACAAAGTCAAATCTGAATCATCCACCATGAAAAGCTCAGTTCCTCAAGATACTGTACTGTGCTTGCTCATGGTACTTTTCCTCATACTCATATCAGAAACAGAGGATACAAACTACAGTACTGTATCATCCTTTGCTGATGACATTAGAATTTTCATGAGAATAGACAACATAGAGGATACAGCAAACCTTGAATCTAATGTTAATTAAGTCTTTCAATGGGCCACAGAAAATAGTCTGATGTTAATGAGGATAAGTTCCAGTTACTGTGCTATGGAAAAAAAATGAACCATCAAAAGAAGAAACCACAATAAAAAACAATCAACCTACACTATTGAAAGAAAAAGCAATGCAAAAGATTTAGGAGTAATCATGTTGAAAGATCTTACTTTTAATGAATACAACAAAATTGCTGTCACAACTGCAAGAAAATGACAGGTTGGATAACAAGAACCTTCCAAACAAGAGATGCTACGCCAATAATGATACTGTACTTTTTAAGACATTAGTGAACGATTCCTAACTTGTGTAAGGAATCGTTCAGGACCCTGTATACCACTTATGTCAGACCAATCCTGGAATATGCAGCTCCAGCTGGAGTCCATACCAAGTTAAACACAAGACAACGTTAGAAAAGATTCAGTAGTATGCCACCAGACTTGCCGGAACTGAGAGGAAATAAGCTACAAGGAAAGGCTAAAGAAGCTGAACCTCACGTCCTGGAAAACAGAAGACTAAGGGGAGACATGATAACCACCTTCAAGATTCTCAGGGAATTGACAGGGTGGACAAAGAAAATCTTTAGCACGGGGGAACATGAACAAGGGGACACAGGTAGAAACTTAGTATCCAGATGAGCCACAGAGACGTTAGAAAGAATTTTTTCAGGGTCAGAGTAGTTAATAAATGGAATGCATTAGGAAGTGATGTGGTGGAGGCTGACTCCATACACAGTTTCAAATACAAGTATGATAGAGCCCAGTAGGCTCGGGAATCTGTACACCAGTTGATTGACGGTTGAGAGGCGGGACCAAAGAGACAAAGCTCAACCCCCGCAAGCACAACTAGGTGAGTGCATCTACTCCAGGTGCTAACACCAGACAAAATACTTTAACCTTAGACTAGACGAGAGTTCTCCTGGGTCATAAGTAAACAAAGTGAGATTTCCAACCATCCTTCTGATAATACGGCACATTTTGACATATAATTCCCTATGGGCAATTGACGTGATGCCCCATTTTTTGTTCATAGGTCCTTGGACAAGTTAGGTTCGGGAAAATTAGGACAACAGTTAGTAACATTGGAAATGCTCAGGGGAACCTGCTAAGAATTTCAGCCCTGTTGTGTGACAATGTATACGTATAACAGACAAAGAATATGTGCAATTGTTGGGATGCCTGAGAAGCCTAGAGAATTTAAACATTGCATAGCCAAGCAACCTGTGGCCTCATAGGCAGGAGATGAGGGGTTACAATCAGCAATTCTAGGGTTAAGGTCTACTTTCCTTAACCCTTAAACTGCACAAAACATCACATGTGTTGAGTAACTGTTGATAAATTGCTCACGACATCATATGATGTTTTGGAGTACCACGCAAGATTTAAAAGTCCCGCGGCTACACGGGATTCACATCAGCCTCCTCAGGGCTCTAGTAACCCTCCCTCATCTTGGAAAAAAATCCTGAGTACCTCACTTTCCTTCTATGTCCTTAGTAAGAAAATGATGACCATTGCTTGGCAATATCACCATCCAGTGTCTGAACATTTAGGGCAACCACAGACACACAAAACTTTTAGCAACGGCAAATAAATGATTACCATGTATATATTTGAGGCAAAATGTGGGTTATATGCAATTTTAAGATTTAGGCTTATAATATAGTATACATATATATAATGAATAAGTATATGGGTGTCTGTTTATCTATACTTGTATATCCATTCATACTTATATTTTCAAAGTATACATAAAGACAGTACCTTTAACACACAAATACAACCTGTTAGTATGAAAAAACTAAATAAATAAAGTGAGAAACAATGAAAAAAAAATAAATCAACAAAGTTATTCCCATGCGGCACCTCAACTCATTTTACCTAAAAATATGCAACTTCTCCAGCCTACTACAGCTAACACAAGAGCTAGATATGTTTTAATTGGATTTTTGTGCTTCCTGAAGGCTAATTAACAATGTCATAAATATTTTTTTTTCATTATTTTTTTTCTTGAGCACATGGGAGGTATGTCAGTCAGCTTAACAATTAGCAGTCTAATGTTAAGGGCAGAAACACAACACTGGTAACTTAAAAACACATTCACATGGGCACCCTAGGCCACAGAGGAACAGTGGGGCTCAAAACACTGGCTTAGTGAAAACTTATTTTTATTTATTATTTATTTATTTATTTTTTTATATATATACAAGAAGGTACATTGGGTTTGTGAGAATACATTGAATAGTACAGTATTACAATCTTGTAAAGCCACTAGTACGCGCAGCGTTTCGGGCAGGTCCTTAATCTAACAGATAATTTTAAGTAGGTAATTTCTATCAGAATTGATAAATGATAACAAATACATTGCAAGAGAAAAATGAGATGAGAGAGCTTGTAAGTATATTAAAGCACATTGTTATATTAAAGCTCTGATTGATTACATTGACAGCTTGATGGGTAATTTAAAAGATAATAGACACCATACAGCAGATTGACAGCACATATAAGACAGCAATGATCACTATGGTAAAGATTTCAGATTGGGTACATAAAGATTGGGAGACTGGGTAGCAATAGATACAGATAAACAAGATTAATAAACACCATACAGCAGATTGGCAGCACATATAAGAAGACAGCAATGATCACAATGGTAAAGATGTTCAAATTGGGAACATAAAGGTTGGGAGATTGGGTAGCAATAGATACAGTGCAATTTTAAGGCAAAAGGTGAAAAACTATGAAGATGAAATTAGGTACTTTTAGTATTGATTTTGAATGATGTAAAAGTTGGACAGCTTTTCAATTCAATAGGGAGTGAGTTCCATAAACTGGGTCCCTTTATTTGCATAGAGTGTTTACACAGATTAAGTTTAACTCTGGGGATATCAAAGAGATATTTATTTCTGGTGTGGTGATAATGGGTCCTATTACATCTGTCCAGGAAGAGTTTCAGAGCAGGATTTGCATTTAAGAACAGGGTTTTGTAAATGTAGTTGACACAAGAGAATTTATGGAGTGAGATTATGTTTAGCATGTTTAGGGAGTTAAACAAGGGGGCTGAGTGTTGTCTGAAAGCAGAATTTGATATTATTCTGATAGCAGATTTTTGCTGGGTGATGATGGACTTGAGATGGTTTGCAGTGGTTGAACCCCATGCACAGATACCATAGTTGAGATAGGGATAGATTAGTGCATAATATAGAGAGATGAGAGCAGAGTTAGGTACATAATATCTGATTTTGGAGAGTATACCAACTGTTTTAGAGACTTTCTTAGTTATGTGTTGTATGTGGGTACTGAAGTTGAGTCTCTTGTCTAGGAATAGGCCAAGAAATTTCCATCATTTTTATTGCTAATGTTTACATTGTCTATCTGAAGCTGAATTGCATTTGTAGATTTGCTTCCAAATAAGATGTAGTAGGTCTTTTCTATGTTAAGTGTTAGTTTGTTGGTTGACATCCATAAGTGGACTTTTTTTAGTTCATTATTAACAACATTATTTAGTGTATGTGGGTTGGGGTTAGAGTAGATGAGGGTAGTATCATCAGCAAACAAAATAGGTTTCAGAATGTTAGACATTAGGCAGATCATTGATGTATATAAGAAATAGAAGAGGTCCCAAGATGCTGCCCTGTGGCACTCCAACGGTTATTGGTAGAGTGGGAGAGGTTATATTATTGATGGCTACACATTGGTGTCTATCACTAAGATAGGATTGGATATAGTCCAGTGCATGGCCTCGGATTCCATAATGATGGAGTTTACGTAAGAGGTAATTGTGATTAACAGTATCAAAGGCCTTTCTCAGGTCAATGAAGAGTCCAATCGGAAACTCATTTTTGTCAAGGGCTGAGTAAATTATATCAAGGAGACTAATAATTGCATCGTTGGTACTCTTTTGGGAGCGGAAGCCAAACTGACAGGGGCTAAGAATGTCGAATTTTACGAGATAGGAGTAGAGCTGTTTGTAGATAATTTTTTCAAATATTTTTGATAGTATGGGTAGGTTCGAATTGGTCTATAGTTGTTTATGTCTGCCGGATTACCTCCTTTATGAACTGGCGTTACTCTTGCTTTTTTAAGGATATCAGGGAAGGTATGACACTCAAGGGATTTGTTGAACAGCAGAGCTATAGGTGGCGCAAGAGCATGGGAGGCGCTCTTGTATACAATGGATGGGATTTCACTGATGTTCCCAGCTTTGGTTTTTAGTGAGTGTATGATGGACACAACATCTGTCGGGCTGACTGGTGAAAGGAGAAGAGAGTTTGGATAGCTGCCTGAGAGATATGTGTTGATATGTGTCTGAGTCTGTGGGATTTTACTTGCAAGGTTAGCACCAATCGATGAAAAGAAGCTATTAAATTCATTCGCCATTTCTAAATCAGATGACGGTGTAAGGCCATCCTTAGAGAGTGTTATCTGGTTGTGGGAGTGTTGTTTAGTTCCTAGGATATTAGAGATGGTATTCCATGTGCTTTTCATGTTGCCTTTTGCTTCTTTGAATCTAGTCTCATAATATGAAAGTTTAGCTTTTCTTATGATACTGGTAAGCACAGATGAGTACCTTTTAACTACTTCCTTTGTAACTAGGCCACTCCTAAATTTCTTTTCATATTCATGTTTTTTGTTGATTGATTTAATTATGCCACTTATGAGCCACGGGTTATTTTTTCTTTTATCAGTTACTTGTTTGGTAAGGAGGGGACAGTGAGTGTTGTAGAGGCTTAGAGTTTTGGAGAGAAAGAGGTTAGTTAATGAGTTCATATCCTGTGTATTATTAAATTCAGATTCCCAGTTAACATTGTGAAGTGCATTAGAGAGATTGCCCAAAGCTGATTCACTGTGTAGCCTGAATGAGAGTTTCTTGGTTTCTGGTGGTGTTGTGTCCATGTTTGCTATGAGGAAGGTAGGATAGTGGTCAGTTGTTCTGTCATAAATTACCCCAGATGTAAGGGGAGCTGTTATATTAGTCCATAGGTGATCCAGGATAGTGGCAGATGTTTGAGTGACTCTGGTGGGCTTGGTGATTGTGGGGATTAGCATACAGGAGTGCATGCTGTTACGGAAATAGTCAACTTGAGGGTTGTTTAGAAGACCCAGGTCAATATTGAAATCACCTCCCAAAATGATGTGATTTTTGTTGAGATTGTTATTTGTGATAAGATTCCTTACGTTGTCTGAGAATGAAGCTATGTTGATATTAGGAAATCTATAGATGGCACCGATAGTCAGGGAGGATTTAAGGGATTTACTGGAGAACTTGGCAAAGGTATATTCACAATAGTCATCTCTATCACTAATAACACTGTTGCAAATGAAGGTATCTTTGTAATATATTGCAGTGCCACCTCCTTTTTTATTAGGCCTGCAGTTATGAATGGCTTTATAACCAGCTAAATTGTAGAGTTGGGTATAGTCATTACTTAGCCAAGTTTCCGTTAAAATGTTAAACTTAACAATTGTTAAACTTAACAATTATACCTAGAACTAATGGCACATTACAATAATAAAAGACATACTTATCTGGATAATTCAAAGATAAGGAAAGAGGAGCTAGTATGGAGGGAGGTAATTTGGGCCAGGATTAACCCCTGCAATGCACCATCCGACATAACACAGAGTATGGCGGTACACCACCCGACATGTGAGCGATGTTAGGATATCGTAAGATTCAAAATGCGCGGTAGTTGGGTACAAGATGGGCGCCCGAGACCTCCAGTGAGCGGCAGCCACCTTGAAAAAAATTCCCAGCATACCCCAGGGTTAGCTCAGTTCTGAGTGAGCAACCATGGCTGACACACTCGCCTCTGACTCCCAATCGTCCTTTCGACACTGCATCAGACAGTGTCTTTCGACACTGTCTGATGCAGTGTCGAAAGATCGCTCTCTGATGATGAAATTCAGACTTTATTGGTTTGAAGAAGATAAGGGTAGTGATATTGATGAAGCAAGGCATGATAAAGACCTAACAGGTGTTGGATACAAGTAATACAGCATGGATGAGGATGATACAGTGAGCGTGTAAAGCAGAGGTTGAGTGCCAGGTGTGCTGCGGCCTCCCAGGCCATTGTACTCACCATTATCACCACCACCTGTGTCATTTCCAATAGTGATAATATAGATGAGTCGTTTTCTGGGATCAGTAATGCTGCTTCTGATACAAGTAGCATAGATGAACAGAGTGCTAGCAGCTTCCATGGTGGTGTTTATTGCCATTTGTGGTGGTGGTGCCATTACAAGGAGCACGGGTGAATTCGCAAGGCAAGACTGTGTTCAAATTTTATACCACACAAACCACAATTTGATGATACTGATGTCGATGTTACAACCCACTTTCTCATATATAGGTGAAGATATGCGTGAAAGTGAATATTTTATGGCTTATTTTGATGAGCCATTCATGCAACATCTTGTTGATAAAACCAACAGGTATGCATTGCAACTGCAATGTACTGCAGGTGGCTTATTACCTGCTTCACGTATGACACGATGGAAGGACACCACTGTGACAGAATTGTGTGTGTTCTGTGCTCTGTGTCTGCTTATGAAACATTTTATGAAACATGTAATACAATGGAACAAAGGAACAAAGACAGCGCTGTTCCAAGCCCAGTGTTCAACAAGTGCATGTCGTGAGACAGGTTCCTGATATTTCTATGGTTACCTTGCCTTGCCTTGCGTTGCCTTCCTTGGCAAGGACGGTTCCTACACTTTGAAAACATTGCAAATGTTGATCAAAATTCTTGACTTTGAAAAGTGTAAAAATTGTTCAGCAATATCAGACAAAAATTTCAAGATTGCTTTGTACCAGGACAAAATTTTGTTATTGATATTTTCCCAGATCTTTTCAAGATTATCTTATGTTTCACAAGCTTGGCTACATACCACCTACAGGAACTAAAGCCAAGGGTGTACGTGAGTGCATTGTTTGCAAGCACACAGAATGAAGAAACAGGAAGCAATAATGTGTGTATGTACCTGGTGTCTCAAGAGCAAAGTTGTGCTGTGTACCATGGATGGCTGCTTTGATTATCACTCACTTCCAAAGTACTGAGTGTGTAATACAGTGCATGACTGTGTAAATATTGTGTGTGAGTGTACATAGTGTAAATAAATTGAATATTAAACAAGTAATGTTGCGACAATAAACATTTTTGTTGACACATTAGTGACATGTATCACAATTTCTTGAAACATTATAAACATTCTACTGTATATATATATCGTAAAGGACACAAATGTGCATTAGATACAATAAAAATAGTAATTAGAAATTATTGAAAAAATTAATTAAAATATATTTGTGGAAACTTGCCAATCTTGAATCATCCACGCGATTGCCTCTGGGAGCTACCTGCACAGGGAAACACGTATCGGTGACGCCACATCACATCTTCTCCACGTCACCACAACCAAAGTATGTTTTTTATATTTTGTTTACATGTACATGTTCAGGGAAGGGATTTTAACAATTAAAAAAAAAAAAATTGGGGGAACACTGTATTTTCCACACACCACCAGAATCTCACAGTAAAAGCCATGCAGCACGAAGGTTAATCACGCATTTATGCAACCACTTATGAAATCTGTATATTTTTCTTCAATAATGGCAGCTTTATTGACATGTATTAAACAGTTTACAAGCTTCAAAACTACCCAACCCAAGATCATTATTGTTATAAACCACTTCTTAGCTTCTTGCAGTTTATAAATTGTCTAATACAATGGGGCCTCGACTTACGATGCTAATCCGTTCCCAGAGACGGATCATAAGTCGAAGTGATTTTTCCCATAAGAAATAAAGAGAATTGAATTAATCCATTCCCCATTCTCCAAAATATTAACATACAAATACATTTTATACTGAATACAATGTTTTTTTCTAATTACAATACAGTACCAAAGTTTCTCGTACCTTTATGGAGGGCTCTTGATGGCGTATGGAAGATGGTGATGAGGGGGGAGGAGGAGAGTTGTTACTGTTTGGAAGGGGAGTCCCCTTCCATTATCACATCAAGCAGTGATGTTTTCTCTAGGGTACTCTCCTACGTTTTGCCTGAATACCACTAGGACCTGGTTGTGGTTCAGTGCTTGTTTGTCTCACTACAAATTTGTCAAGAGACATTTGTTTTTCACTTCGTTATAACATTTGTCTGTAATGATGCATCACAGTGTCATTGAATAGGTTAAGGCAACAGTCTACTGCAGCTTAATTTGGGTGAGTCGTTTCAGCAAAGGTTTGCAATTCTTCCCATGCTGCACACATTTTCTTAATTGTTGAGGAAGAGACATTCTGTACTCTTGTTTCTGCTCTATGGTCATCATTACATGGGTTTTCATATGTTGAGCCTTACCACTGACTTTCCTGGGACTCATGGCGTGATATATAATAATTACTTTAATGTTCAAAATGCAAAAAATCACCACAGAAGTGGAATTTCTTATAGGCGCGATCGTCACTAAGCGGGCAGCTGTAGTAAACTGAGGCAGGTCGGCCGCGTGATCGGGAACCACGCGCTCGGTCAACCCGAACGTTTACCAACAAATATCGGAAGTCGACGACACCATCGGATGTCGAGTCGCATTTTTCGATGAAATTTACATCGTAACTCGAAATTATTGTAAGTAGGGGCAATCGTATGTCGAGGTGCCACTGTAAATGTAAACAAAGCTGCCATGGTTGAGGAAAGATGTACAGGTGTCGTAAGTGTAAATGTTTGGTGACCACAAGCCCAGGTTAGCTTATGTATAGGTGTCGTAAGTGGAGATGTAAATGTTTACTGACTGCAAGCCTAGGTTAGCTTATGTACAGGTGTCGTAAGTGGAGGTGTAAATGTTTGATGACCGCAAGCCCAGGTTAGCTTAACACCAGCCAGCAATTCATCTTTGGAAATACCCGATCTACAGCCAAGACTCCTTTTCTAGTAGTGCCAAATGAGCTGATGTTACAAGTAAGACGACCAAACTACACACTAGAACATGAAGAAATGACATCCTGGATCATTATCAAGTCATATGCAACTTGACAATGGTCCAGGATGGACTGAAACAGTTGTGGTTTCTTCATCTTCTGGTGTGTGGTTTGGTCATCATATCATCAGCCACGTTATTGTGACTCATCATCTGCAGTAACTAGTAAGATGTACAAAGTGAAGGTTATGTAATACACTAGAAATTTTATGGATTTTTTTTTTACACAATATTTGGTTCATGTTCTGAACTGTGGATTCTAATGTACAGTACTGTTACCATACAGTTGTTATTCTAGTGTACTGTATAATTTTACCATACAGTTGTTACCTTGCATACTGTAAATACTGAATACTCCATACAAATCCTAATTTTGTGCACTCAAGATTATTAACCAAGACTACACAATGTTGCTCTCCTGGTAAGGACTATTAACAAAGACTACACAATGCTGCTTTCCTGGTAAGGTAGTAAACATTGGTTAACCTACGTTCTACTTTTATTTGTATACTGTACAGTGCTGCTGCTTTATTTTATATTTTTTTACCTTCTCCACTTTAAAATTCAGACAAAGAATTTCATTTTTATGAGGATTTGTGTATAATAAGAAAAATCTGTATGTGCATGATACAGTTTTTACAAAACAGCGGAAAGAAATTAATAATAAATAAAAATTTAACCCCAAGTGGGTCCCCTGGTGGATCATATACATTCTATGCTCCAATGAATCAACACCACATGTAACTTGTTGGAGCAAGATCTCACTGTATTAAAAAAAGAAAATGCAAGTGGCAATTTCATAGTCTTTAAAAGCAGTATCTTAATTTAATTAAGAGATAATTTTTAACGTTCACATGTCGAGAAAAAAGCTAACTTGAACTTAACCTGAAGTTCACATTTAATCTTAGCCAAGTTATAGGGTTTCCTGTATGTACTTTCTTCACTTATATTTGTTGTGTATGTAATTGTGTTAGCTTATAATAAACACTGTTATTAATACTGAGACACCTCGACTTACGATTGCCTCGACTTACGATAGTTTCGATTTACTATATAAATTTTATCAGAAAATGCGACTCGACTTATGATAGTGTCGTCGACTAACAATATTCGTTGATACACGTTTGGGTCGACTGAGCACATGATTCCTGGTCGCACGGGCCGACCTGCCTCAGTTTACCAGAGCTGCTTGCTTAGTGATGATCACGCTTATAAAAAATTCCATTATTTTGGCGATTTTTTTTTAACATAAAACTGATTATTATACAGTGGCACCTCGACTTACGATTGCCTCTACTTAAGATAATTTCGAGTTACGATGTAAATTTGATCGAAAAATGCGACTCGACATCCGATGGTGTCATCGACTTTTGATATTTGTTGGTACAAGTTCAGGTCGACCGAGCGTGTGGTTCCCGGTCATGCGGTCCGACCTGCCTCAGTTTACTACAGCTGCCCACTTAGTGATGATCGCGCCTATAGGAAATTTCACGTTTGTGGTGATTTTTTGCATTTTGAACATTAAACTAATTATTATATATCATGCCATGAGTCCCAGGAAAGTCAGTGGTAAGGCTCAACATATGAAAACCCATGTAAGGATGACCATAGAGCAGAAACAAGAGTACAGAATGTCTTCCTCAACAATTAAGAAAATGTGTGCAGCATGGGAAGAATTGCAAACCTTTGCTGAAACGACTCGCCCAAATCAAGCTGCAGTAGGTCGTTGCCTTAACCTATTCAATGACACTGTGATGCATCATTACACACAAATGTTAAAACGAAGGGAAAAACAAATGTCTCTTGACAAATTTGTAGTGAGACTAACAAGCACTGAACCACAACCAGGTCCTAGTGGTATGCAGGCAAAACATGCCTGGGAGTGCACACCAGAAAGGTCCTCACTGCCTGATGTGATAATGGAATGGGACTCCCCTTCCAAACAGTAACAACTCTCCTCCTCCCCCCTCATCACCATCTTCCATACGCCATCAAGAGTCCTCCATAAAGGTAAGATCAACTTAGGTACTGTATTGTAGTTAGAAAAAACATTGTATTCACTATAAAATGTATTTTGTATGTTAATATTTTGGAGGGTGGGGAACGGATTAATTCAATTCCCATTATTTCTTATGGGAAAAATCGCTTCGACTTACGATGTTTCGAGTTACGATCCGTCTCTGGGAACAGATTAACATCGTAAGTCGAGGCCCCATTGTATATCACACCATGGGTCCCAAGAAAGTCAGTGATGAGGTTCAACATATGAAAACACACGTAAGAATGACCATAGAAGAAAAACAAGAGATCATTGGTAAACATAAAGATGGTGTGCAGGTTGCTCAACTAGTTACGCAGTATAACAAGTCTCAGTCAACGATATCCACCATAATTGCTAAGAAAAATTACATTATGAATGCTAAAGTGGCAAAAGGCGTAGCAATAATCACGAAACACAGAACACAAAACACTTAAGGATGTTGAACAGTTGTTATTAATTTGGGTACACAGCAAGGAATAAACAGGTGATAGCTTTTCAGAGGCCATCATTTGTGAAAAAGCAAGGAAATTGCATGAAGATCTTATAAAGAAAACCCCTGGAATGAGTGATGCAGATGCGAAAGTGTTTATGGTGAGCACAGGACGGTTTGAGAAATTTTGAAAAAGAAGTGGGCATTCATAGTGTTATGAGGCATGGAGAGGGTGCCAGCTCTGACAAACCAAGCTGCTGAAAGATTTATTGGCAAATGTAATGATTTTGTGCAGTGAGGCATACCTACCACAACAAGTGTTCAATTGTGACGAGACAGGGCTATTCTGGAAAAAATTGCCGAAGAAGACATACATTACCAAGGAGGAGAAGTCATTGCCCGGACACAAGCCTATGAAAGATAGGTTTACTCTTGTGCTGTGTGGTAATGCGAGTGGGAATTTGAAAATTAAACCCTAGCTTGTGTATCACTCCAAAAATCCAAGGGTTTTCAAAAAATATAATGTGCAGAAAAACAAAATGTGTGATATGGAGGGCTAATGCTAAAGCATGGGTGACGAGGCAATTTTTTACCGAGTGGGTAAATTGAAGTGGTTTGCCCTACCATCAAAAAATATCTGCAGGAGAAAAGTTTGCCACTCCAGGCCCTGCTTCTCCTCGACAATGCTCCTGCCTTTCCTCCAGGCTTGGAGGATTCATTGATGGAGGAATTTCGTTTTGTTACAGTAAAGTTCCTTCCTCCCAACACCACTCCTCTACTTCAGCCTGTGGACCAGAAAATTATTGCCAATTTTAAGAAACTTTATAAAAGGGTACTTTTTCGGAGATATGTCGAAGTGACTGATGCCACAATCCTCACCCTCAAAGAGTTCTGGAAAAACCATTTTAACATTTGGAGTGCTTTAAAACTTGTAGACAAAGCCTAGCAAGAAGTGACTGTAAGATCCATGATCTCTGGCTGGAGAAAATTGTGGCCTGATTGTGTTCAGAACAAGACTTTGAGGGTTTGAGTCTGAACCTGAAATGCATCTTGTTGAGGAAATTGTTTATCTGGGCTGGCAATTCGGCTTGGAGTTGGATGGTGCTGATATTGAGGAATTTGGTGGAGGAACACAGCGAAGAACTGATCACCAAAGAACTCCAAGCCCTGCTAAAGGAGCAGCAACAAGAGGTAGCTGAGGAAATTTCTTCAGGGGAGAAGGCAGTACAAAATGTCCCTTCCTCAAAAATTAAAAAAATGTGTGCAGCATGGGCAGAACTGCAAACTTATGCTGAAACGACTCACCCAAATCAAGCTACATTAGGCCGTTGCCTCAACCATTTCAATGACACTGTGATGCATCAATACAGACAAATGTTAAAACGAAGGGAAAACATTTCCAAGGACAAATTTCTAGTGAGACAAACAAGCAGTGAACCACAACCAGGTCCTAGTGGTATGCAAGTAAAATGTAGGAGAGAGAGTACCCCAGAGAAGTCATCACTGCCTGATGTTATAATGGAAGGGGACTCCCCTTCAAAACAGTAACACCTCTCTTCCTCCCCCTACTCACCATCTTTCATACGCCATCAAGAGTTCTCCATAAAGGTAAGATAAACATATGTACTGTATGGTAGTTAGAGAAAAAAAAACGTATTCAGTATAAAATGTATTTTTAAGTTAATATTTTTGGGGGTGTGGAACGGATTAATTCAATTAATTCAGCAGTTTTCCCTGCATGAAACTTATTTCATCAGTGTAGATTTATATAAAACTCATTTAAATACTTGGAATTTTGCAGGGTTTCTTCCTTTTATAAACCATTAAATGGATCACTAGAGTAAATCAATATCCAAAGTCATATACAGAAGGAAACCCAAATGTCATTTCAACACTACACAACCTGCATATTAGTGGCTTTAGGTGTTGTATGCACTAGCTCTATCTATAAATCCAACATTATGTTTTGTAACTCTTCATCTATGTATGTACTTTTCCTGAATAAAAATTTAATTTAATTTAATTTAATTAATTCCCATTATTTCTTAAGGGAAAATTCGTTTCGACTTATGATATTTCGACATGATATGTCTCTGGGAAAAGATTACCATCGTAAATCGAGGCCCCACTGTATATGCCAAATTAAGATCCAGCAGTTTTCCCTGCATGAAACTTATTTCATCAGTGTAGATTTATATAAAACTCATTTAAATACTTTGAATTTTGCAAGGTCTCTTCCTTTTAAAACCATTAAATGGATCACTAGAGTAAATCAATATCCAAAGTCATACAGAAGGAAACCCAAATGTCATTTCAACACTACACAAACTTTCCCATATTAATCTATTAAAAATTAAATTTGTGTACCTTTCATATAAACAACTTTGTTTTCCTTCTGTATGTTATTTCACAGTTCACATTTAGAAATGCACAATCCAACAATCTGTTTTCAGTATGATCATTTATATTTTACTGTATCATTTTTATCCTAAAGTTTTTAGATATTCTGAACATCGATATGATTTCTCTCCAAAATGAATTTTCATATGTGCTCCTAGATGGGCTTCCTGTTTAAAGTGCTTTAAACATATTGAGCATTGATATGGTTTTTCTCCTGTATGAACTCTCATGTGTGTTACTAAAGTTGATTTTTGTGAAAAGCTTTTAAGACACACTGTACACTGATAAGGCTTTTCTCCCGTATGAACTCTCATGTGTGTTTGTAGGTCTGATTTTCGCGTAAAAACTTTTATACATACTGTACAGGAATATGGCTTCTCTCCTGAATGAACTCGCATGTGTGTTGCTAAATTAGATTTTTGTATAAAGTATTTTGAACACACCGAACACTGAAATGGTTTCTTTCCTGTGTGACATCTCATATGTCTTAAAAGATGAGAGCTATCCGAGAAATCTTTCAAACACTCTGTGCACTGATAAGGTTTATCTCCTGTATGAACCCTCAAATGTTTAACTAGATCAGAATTTTGAGAAAATGTTTTAAGACAATCTGGACATTGATGGGGCTTCTCTCCAGTATGAACTCTTTCATGAGATATTAAGGTAGATTTACATGTAAAGGCTTTTGAACACACTGAACACTGATGAGGTTTTTCTCCTGTATGAACTCTGACATGTGATACTAAAGTAGATTTACATGCAAAGGCTTTTGAACATTCTGAACATTTATAAGGTTTCTCTCCAGTATGGATTCTAACATGTGATACTAGACTGGACCTACATGCAAAATTTCTTTGACAATGCGAGCAATGATAAGGTTTTTCACCTGTATGAACTCTCATGTGTGTTACTAGGGTAGATCTACATGAAACAATCCTTTGACAAATAGTACACTTGTGTACTTTCTTTTCTGAACGAAGACTCATGTTTCTTATTATATATGCAGATGTATTTATTTTTACAAAGATATGCTCCCAAAAATGTGGCTTCTCTCATAAAATGTTACCAGATAAATGTACATACTGTCTTAAGCAACTCCGAATATTGATATAGTATAAATACTACACGACATGTATCTATTTATACAGCAAGCTATTCTTGAAAATCTGGAATCCTCAGGGTGCACAACTTTTTCAATATAAACTTCCTGTGTATCATTAGTTTTTCCTTTTCAATTTAGTTTCCCACTAAGGGATTATGTCTTCTAACCTTACTTCTATGTAATGCATTAAAATATGTTTTTAAGAAAATGTTTTATAATTTTTTTGTTTATTAAATCCTTTTTATCAATACAATTTTAACAAGAATCTAGAATAACAGCGTGGCTGCTGCTGCATGCTACTTTGTTTCTAACGTATATATATACAGTACGCTGCAGTTCCTAGTCTTGTTCTTATTGCCATAAACTGAATTGTATTAATTTAATAATTTATGAGGGACATATAGGTTAGGTAATGACTAAAAAAATATCACATCATCAAGTTTTCTTACACATAGAAAATGGGGTAGAAGTGAAAAAAATCTAACGTGGAATTTCAATAGACTGAAATCTTGGACAACACAAGAGGTAAATATTTCACTCTTATTACAATGCCTAAAGTGAAAACATACATCATTTAAGCACACACGACTTCAGGTGAAGGTCAGTAGATGTGAAGCACTTTGCGAAAATGCATAATCTTCAATTGCAGACGATGGTAATTTTGCATGTGGCAATCTTAAAGAGGTGAATTGTTATGTACACTGGCTGCCAAGGGTGTGCTCTCACAAGGGTTGGATATCGAGGCATATATTGAGGAGATTAGTATTGACACCGGCATCACTGTGTTTGCAACACTGATATGTGCTAACATGGAGAATTGTCTCACCTACATGAGCGCCTGACTCTGAGGGCTGCCAATGCAACTGTTCTTCATACAGTTCAGTGATGACCTGTAAAGGAAAAGTATGAATGATCAGTAAAACATCAGAACTCGTGAAATTATTGCATTAATTTAATAAAATTCAAACTACTACTATTACTTAACCCTTAACCCTTAAACTGCACATGGTGTATATATACGCCCTGAGTAACATGTCCCATGGTGCGCATGGCGTATATATACGCCATAGGGTGCCAGGCCTGATTCAAATGGCCCGCGGCTACACGGGGTTCACATTAGCTTCCTCAGGGCTCTTGTAAACAGACGCCATTTTTTTTTTAAATTGTGGGCAATATTCTGAGGTGTGAGAGGCACAGTACTGTTGGAGCAACCAAGGCTGGCGCATGCAGCATGAGCGAACAGCATTGCTGTTCAGCTTGTGACCACAGCATCGCCGAAAAATGTCAAAATAAATATATAATTGATATTATTTAGCGATGACAATATTACAGATGACCCCTGACTGTGATATAAATAACCAGGGTTGTGATAATAGCAGGATTGTTGTAATAATTAGCGCTGTGGGAGGAGTGATGCTGAGAGGCGGAGGGAGACAGCATAGTTTACTGACTGTGTGGCCACCTGTTATTGTTTGCATTCACCGTACCAGCTCAGTGGTTCTCTATGGTGAACACAAATGTAGATACATATATATAATGTGTGTATTAGTATAATAACAGCAAAAGTATTATGTTGGGAGGAGCCATTTGGGTGATGGAGGTGACGTCGTCTGCACGATTTGTCTAGCTGTTTAGAGGGTGGCCACTATGCTCTTTGGGCGCACTACAAGCTTAGGTGTACAGTTACGGTGCATAAAACATGTAGATACTTATATATAATATGTGTATATAGGGTAGTAACACTGCAAACAGTATTGTTGGGGGAGAAAGTTCAGTGCGTGTGACCTTGAATGAGTGAAGGAGCCGCCAGCTGTGTATAGCGACGACTCTTAGTGCCTGAACTAACTATATCAGCTTAGCTGTACAGTTGTGGTGAACAAAATATATACATACTTATATATAATGTCTGTATATAGTGTAATAACACCACAAATGGTATTGTTGGGGGAGAAAGTTTAGTGCGTGTGTTGAGGGAGTGGCAGCGAGTGGTTGGCTGGTGTGTGGCGGTAACTCTTCGTTGCTTTTCGACTCTCAATACCAACTTAGTGGTTCGTTATGGTGACCAAAACATGCATATACTTATATATAACCTGTGTATAGAGTGTAATAGCAGCAAAACTATTTGTTTATTATTTTATGAACATAATAATTGAATCACTAATATGCACACCATACTTTTGAGTATAGCGATTATTCACCACTTTTATTATATAAATATATTACAATACACACTATTGAATAATATTACTGCAAAAAACTAAGAAAAAATCAATCGGAGACATTGAAACAATTAGGTAATAATATCTTTGTGGCAACTCCCACCTGTCAGCGCGGGTGACGCTGACTGGCCCTGACGACCGCTCTGTCAACGCCCACTTTTTGCCAGACTTCCTCGGCCAATTGCGCCCAAAATATGTCACCTACAATTTTTTTATTATTTTTCCCGTGCTCAGGGGACACAAATTAACATGTTTAGAAGACGAAAAAAAAATTTTGATTTTTTTCTTGCGCACAGGGGTGTAAATGTCCTCAGGACCCCTGAGCAGTGGAAGGGTTAAACCGCACAAAACATACATATATGATTTAACATAATTAAAGTTTTTAAAACTTGCACAAACACTTTAAAAAAAATTGTGCATAATCAGCGAGGCAAATGCTCCAACATTGTCTAAATGATCACACCGTAACTTGAAAAATAAGAAAATAAAAAATAATTTGAAAATTGAATATTGAAAATTTCAGATTTTCAAATCAGAATAAAAAATATAAACTATCCCCAATCGTTCATTTGGTGTTATTATTCTCTCAGAATAACATATGACCTTCATTTTCATGAAATTAGAATACAAGTTTTCAGTATAGTTTACTATAAAAAAAATTGTCAATGTGGCATTTGAAATATGCGGCAAAGACCAAAAAAATATATATAACTCCAACCATACAGTGTTTATGAAAAATCCATTCTCAAGGGATTGTAGAGCAGACAGCCGAGCACACAATGTCAAAATGGTGAGAATCGGTCAAAAACTGGAATTTTACAAGCCACTCAAAGTTGAAACTCTAGTTTCAGAGATACAGTAAGTGACGTTGAAGTTATCGACAATGAATAAAGATAGTTCTAATTCGTTAATTTAATTGTATGTTTTAATAAATATTGTTTGGCATTCGTATTCGAATATGTGAAGGTTGTAGGTCAATAGGTGTTGAAATGAAGTCAAGAAAAAATACCCCCCCCCCAAAAGCAAAGTATAGGGATGATTATAATAATTAAATGATTTAGGGGATATATTTAGGGGGTATATTTTATTTAAGTGAAAAAGCACTAATCTGGTCCCTAATCATCAAAACAACCTAAAGAGACAAAGAAAATAGAGTTCAAAATCTGAGAAAATGTCAGCCAAAAAAATTCAAAGTCCCAAGTTCCACGAGTTGTGAGTGATTTATTTGTTGACCAATTTCATTCTATCTTTACATAGTTAGGGATGGGTATGCACTCTCCAGGATGTACAAGTTACAACAAAATCAAATAATAAACAAAGGAGAAAAAAAACTAAATTCTTGAAAAAAAAAAGAAAAAAAATCCCCTAAAAAAATTATTTTTGGGACATTGATGAAAGTAACATATGTTAACATTGGATTATGTATTTGTATGATACGAAACAAAATAGAGCATAATAACATAGTTACTCATTATTATTTGTGTTATTATGTATTACTCAGCAATGCTATAAAGGGACCAGCTGCATGTCCACTTTGTAGACACTTCTTACTACTATTCTTCTTTGAGCATCAGACAGATGCTTGCATCTCTTTATTACTGCATTATCCCTCAGTTCCAGTTAATAGGAGCTGTTCTCCTTATCAACAAAAGGTTCTTATTTTTTTTAATTCGTCTAAAATCAATTTCTGAAAATATATTGAGTAAAGTTTCATGGAGCTAAAGCCAATAAGTTGGAGATTTGTTTAACATTTTAAGTTATTTTTACATAATTCAAATATTTTTAGCTTCCCCCCCCCAATATGCGCAGTTTAACCCTCAAACCGCTAGGGGTCCAAATGGCTTTAACACCCACAGGCGCAAGAAAAAAAAATCCAAAAATTCTTTTGTCTTATAAAAGTTTCCTTTTTGTTCCCTGATCACAGAAAAAATAACAAAAAAAATTGTAGGTGGCATATTTTAACCGCAATAGGGTAGGGAAGTCTGGCCAAAAAACCAGTGTTGAATGTTATGAAACGCCATTTTCTGGGCGAGTCCCGGAGGCTTCCCGGAGCTATCCATGGCTGATATGGATACCCTAACTATTTTGCATCAGTCGATGTGGGTGGAGTTCTAGGCCTACCGGAGACCACGAGCCAGAACCTGGCCCCCTCAGAGAGGCACGAGGAGCAATGGCCCATAGAAATGCACATGTGATTTGGAGCAATCTATATCTGCCATCGACCGGGACAGGCACCCAGAAAGGTAAGCGCCACAAAACAAACCCCTATTCTGGTAAACAACAAAAATCGACAAACGAGTGGACAGAACTCCCCCAGGAAAAACGAACTAACAAGCATGACGTCACACGAGCCGCGCCGCATGTCTGCGCAGCTCCTCCCTCCCCGGGAGGGGGAAGGGGAGCCCCAGACCCCCGCGCCGGCGATTCCCGCCCCAGTTCTGAGGCTGGATATCAAAACCGCGAAAAACCCGCCGACCGGAGGGCGGGAGGGTGCCGGGGAGCCTCCGGGACTCACCCAGAAAATGCCGTTTCATTACATTCAATGCTGGTTTTCTGGGGGGAGCCCCTACGGCTCCCCGGAGCTACCTCACCAAAGACTACCTAAGAAAACAAGGAGACATACCGGGAGGTGGTCGGTGAACCACTCCTCAACACGAAGTCGAGACAACAACCAAAGGACCCTTCCGGAAATCAGCAGGCATTACATTCGCCAGAAAAAGGGAGAATGGCCGCAGACGAAGAAACCTATGACCAAGATCATAAGCGCCAAAAACCACTGCGCCTGAGACGAGCATGAAGCTCTGCCACACGACCCCCAGAGGCCAATGCCAAAAGAGAGCCGAGGCAAAGCAAACCTGGCCCCAAGGAGCCACGACCACCAAGGAAAAGGAAAAAGGAGAGCACCCTGTCCAAAGACCTGGACGGCACAAGCAGTGCAGAAGCAGGCCGGAGGTGAAACCATGCACGAGACAGCCAGCGAAACGGCACAGAAGGAACATCGATACCGAAGCTAGCAGCAGAAACCAAGGTGCCAGACCCAGGAACAGTCCCAAGCGCCTCTACATCCTCTGCAAGCCAATCCTATGACAGCCCCAGGAGGGAAAAGAAAAGCAGGACCAAAACCAAATTGCCACAAGCGTGCAAGTCCACCGCCACAAGTGCAGCCGACAGGGAAGGAACCTGCATAAGGAGCCGCCCCGCACCAACACCCGCAGAAGGGCAGGAGCGAAGACTCATGAAAAGGAGCAAAATCGCCCCCAGGAAAACGAGTAGCGCCGAGACAGCGCGAAGAAGAGAGAAATGCACCAAAGAACAAGAAGGCCAAACATCCAGAAACTGCCGGGAAGAGGACCCACACGCCCTAGAAAGGACCGGAGGGAAGCTCAACCGAATGACGACAGACGTACCAGAAAATGGGAAGGAGCAAAAACCGTCCCAAACCTTCGAGAACAAAAAGAAGCAAACAAAGAACAAAGGCACAAAAACCCAGTCGCACCCGAGACCAAAAGTCATGCAGAAAACCCCAAGAAGAGGGGGACATGACTGAGACGGCCCGTCCTGAAAAAGGGGGCGAAGACCGTAGAAAAACACCCACCGACAGGACGGAAATAACGGGCACACTGGACAAGGAAACCGAGCCCAGGGAGGGGCCGATGCTCACAAAGCACGTGAGGAGCGGGGGAACAGAAAAAAACCCACACCACAAAACCGCAAGCCCCGCCCAGAGGTGTAGAAAGACCCCGGCGGGGACCAACGGGGTCTTAGGCCCCTCACGTTAGCCCCACCCCTGCCCCGGGAACCCACTCAGCAGGCCCCGGGGCCTAGCTGTCCCCTCAAAGCTCCAGCGTCAAGAAAAACCCCGGGGCAGCCGGGAAAAACACCAAGGAAGGGAGCCCACTAGGCTCCGGAACTTGAATGGAAACCGGAGGAAAAGCGAGGGGCGAGACGAAGACCCCAAGCTCATCCCCAACCAGCACAACGAGGTGAGGACAAGACAGAGAATCCAAGGAACATGGAAAAACCAGGCCCAGCACAGCAAGACCGGCAAGGAATGAGGGCCCCAGAGGGAGCACGGAAGGGCCGAACATAAAGCCACAACCAACCCCGACACGCAGGTGCAGTACCAAAACGCAGCAAAACGTCCCAAGCACAATCCAGGACAACATGGATTTAGAGCGGGAAGATCCTGTCTGTCACAGTTACTCAACCACTATGACAAAATCACAGAAGCCCTAGAAGAAAAGCAAAATGCAGATGTTGTATACACAGACTTTGCAAAGACTTTCGACAAATGTGACCATGGGGTGATAGCTCACAAAATGAGGTCAATGGGAATAACTGGAAAAGTAGGACGCTGGATACTCAATTTCCTGTCTAACAGAACACAAAGAGTAACAGTCAATCAGATAAAATCGAGTCCAAGCGATGTTAAAAGCTCTGTACCTCAAGGTACAGTCCTTGCACCGCTACTGTTCCTTATTCTCATATCTGATATAGACAAAAATACACGTCACAGCTTCGTGTCATCCTTCGCAGATGACACAAAAATCAGCATGAAAATTACCTCTGCTGAAGACATTGAAAAACTACAAACAGATGTCAACAAAGTTTTCGATTGGGCAGCAGAAAATAATATGATGTTCAACAGTGATAAATTTCAGGTACTCAGGTACGGCAAAAATGAGGATCTGAAACATAATACAGGGTACAAAACACAATCAAATCTTCCCATAGTAGAAAAACAGCATGTCAAGGATTTGGGAATAATGATGTCCGACGATCTAACGTTTAGGGAGCATAACCAAGCAAATATCGCATCAGCCAGAAAAATGATCGGATGGATTACGAGAACTTTCAAATCCAGGGATCCCATCACAATGGTTGTACTCTTCAAGTCACTTGTGTTGTCCCGTCTCGAATACTGCTCAGTACTCACTTCCCCCTTCAGAGCAGGAGAGATTGCTGAAATAGAGGGAATACAGAGAACATATACGGCACGCATAGACGAGATAAAACACCTAAATTATTGGGATCGTCTCAAAGCTCTCCAAATGTACTCTCTAGAAAGGAGACGAGAGAGATACCAAATAATATACACGTGGAAAATACTGGAGGGCCAGGTCCCAAATCTACACAGTAAAATAACAACGTACTGGAGTGAACGATATGGAAGAAAATGCAAGATTGAACCAGTGAAGAGCAGAGGTGCCATAGGCACAATCAGAGAACACTGTATAAACATCAGAGGTCCGCGGTTGTTCAACGTCCTCCCAGCGACTATAAGAAATATTGCCGGAACAACCGTGGACATCTTCAAGAGAAAACTGGACTGTTTCCTAAGAGAAGTCCCGGATCAGCCGGGCTGTGGTGGGTATGTGGCTCTGCGGGCCGCTCCAAGCAACAGCCTGGTGGATCAAACTCTCACAAGTCGAGCCTGGCCTCGGGCCGGGCTTGGGGAGTAGAAGAACTCCCAGAACCCCATCAACCAGGTATCAACCAGGTCCCCACACTCCCCGAGGAAGTGACAGAGAAGATAGATAAATCGTACACGAGTGGCACACAAGGGGACACAGGCGGAAACCGAGCACCCACCGAGCCACAGGGATGGTAGGAGAAACGTGTGCAGTGTAACAGGCAACCAAAGGAACACATTAGGCAGCCCAACTTGGGCTGACCCCATACACAGCCCCAAGAGCAGAGACGAGAGCGCCCATGAAGCACAGAATCCGCTCAACAGGCAAACGACAGGGAAGAGGTGGAACTAAAGAGCCAGAACCCAACCCTGCAAGCACACAACACCCTCGACACAGGAAACGTACCACCGAACAGGCACCCCCACCGTTGCACCGTGGAACAAGGTGGAGGCGGGGCCCCGAACTCAAGCAAAGTTAGACAAGCATAGGAGAGGGGCAGGAGTACAGGCAGGGGTCGCCTCGAAAGGGCCAAGAGGCCACCCGCAGACACCCGTGAACCGAGGAAAGAATCAGGTGGAGAGAACAAGAGCAGCCCAATATGGGCTAATAGCCCTGCAGTAGGCACCTCGGGTGATACGGTCCACGGTCACAAGTACGTACGTACACCCATGCCTACGTCCAAAAACAGCGTCAGGACGAAGGAAACGCCAAACCGCACCAACTCACCTGCAGAACATAGGCGCTGAAAGGCCATGACGCAAGCTTTCGAGTCCGTAGCCGCCGGAGGCGGCCAGGGCGCCCTTGCTGGAGAGGAGGGGAGCGGCGAAGGAGGCTCCCCACCCTAAAACGCAGGGAAAAACCTCGTGACTTCCCCACAGCGGGGAAGGGGGGCACGTATGGGGATATGATTACCACATTTAAAATTCTGAAGGGAATTGATAGGGTAGATAAAGACAGGCTATGTAACACAAGGGGCACACGCACTAGGGGACACAGGTGGAAACTGAGTGCCCAAATGAGCCACAGAGATAGTAGAAAGAACTGTTTTAGTGTCAGAGTGGTTGACAAATGGAATGCATTAGGAAGTGATGTGGTGGAGGCTGACACCATACACAGATTCAAGTGTAGATATGAGAGAGCCCAATAGGCTCAGGAATCCGTACACCTGTTGATTGACAGTTGAGAGGCGGGACCAAAGAGCCAGAGCTCAACCCCCGCAAACACAACCAGGTGAGTACAGCGGCACCCCAGACAACCCCCAAGCAACGGGACACGGATTGGATGAAGAAAAGAGCGAGAGGCGAAGCCTCCCGAGAGAAATGGATGCAGAACACGAGTGCACACCGCCCGGAACCAAAACAAACTCTCACGGCGCATGCGAGGGATGCGAAAGAAAAGTAGTCTAACTGGGCGAAAAGTAGCCCAACAGGGCGAGAAGTAGCCCAACTGGAGACAAGAGGGGAAATAAGTACTGAGCAGTTCTCAAGCCGGGACAGCGCAAGTGATTTGAAGAGTACAACCATTGTGGTGGGATCCCTGGATTTGAAAGTTTTCTTAATCCATCCGATCATTTTTCTGGCTAACTTAATATGCGCTTGGTTATGCTTCCTAAACGTTAGGTCGTCAGACATCATTATTCTCAAATCCTTTACAAGCCGTTTTCATATCATGGGCAGATTTGATTGCGATTTGTACCCTGTATTATGTTACAAGGCGCCCAACAAGGCGAGAAGTAGCGCCACTGGCGACAAGCAGCCCAACTGGCGACAGTAGCCCAAACTGCTACAAGGAGCCGGGACATGCAGGAGGTAAGCCGCAAAGGCCAACTGCACCGCAGACGAAGAGAGATGCGGTTAGCCGAAAACACCAGGAGACGGAACCGAAGGAACCACAGCAGGGACACGGAACTGAACCCGGGGAGGAGCAGAACCCAAGCCCAAATCGTACGCAGAGGGGGGAAAGAAAACCCCACTCCTCGAAGCAGTATGCCCCACTCAGAAGGACAGAATCCAGGCGGGGTGCAATGGAGCACAAAGCCCCCCAAGGCCGCTCCTCCCCAACCCCAGGAGCCTCTACACCAGGCCCCGGGGCCGAGTCGACCTCCAAAGCCCCGGCCCCACAAGAAAAAGCGGGGCAGCTGAGAGAGCTGGAAGAGAAGGGGGCCCACTGGTCAGACCCCGGAGCATCGGCCGGAGGAACAGACTCGAATGCCTCTGCAGCTACCCCGGACGGGGCAACCCCTGAAACTGCCCAAGTCTCAGAACCTCTAACCCCGCCCCGACCCCGAAGCCTACAGATGCATAGGGGCCGGAAGCAGGAGGGGGAAAAACAAGGGGGCGTGGAAGAACCAAGGTCGAAGCGACCAAAAACCCCCAAGTCTGTGTCCCTACACAAGCGGGGCAGCATCGGGGCGTCCGGGGAAGCGACAAACCTGAGCGCGTTGCAACAACCTACCCTGCAACGCGCGAGCTGCCTGCACCCACGGGAATTCATCAGCAGACTGGGTGAATGGAGTCACGAACAAGCAACAAAGCTCGCAGGACTCAGGGTCGAATGTGTCACCGACCCAACAGGCAGCATGACGGAGGCAAAAACAAGGAGAGTCACCCTGAGACAAAGGGACAGAGCAACCCTCAACTCGCACAAAGCGAGAGGGGACACAAGGGTCTCCACAATCGGACCCGAGAGCCTCCGGGGGGTTTTCCAGGGCCCCTAGACTGGGTCTGCTAAGGGTTATCCCAGGCAGGGCACTGCTAACTGGCGCCCCAAACTACCAAGCAAACTGCTAAAGCTGAACCCACGGGACGTGTCCACCTGTGAGGGCGAAGCAGGGGGTGCCACCACACAAACAAACCTAATATAAGGGGGGGGGGGAACAAGGCAGACCCCCTACCAGGCAAAAACAAATATAAAAGAAAAACCACACAAGTGGACAACGTACCCAGAGGAAACAGAGCCGGCGCTGTCATAGGTGAAAACTAGCTACGCAGTACCCTGCGCCCCACCAGTGTAACAACTACCACTTACCCCAAGGGAAACAAGGGAGTAAAACTCCCAAACACTCGGGGCGGCCAAACGCCAAGCAGCGAAAAGCCAACAGAGGTAGACCCAAGGTGACTTGTGGAAGGCAACCCCAAGCCCCAAGGGCGGTACTTACAGGGCACTCAGGGAAGGTGACCCTAAGCACATGCAGCCCGAGTACCTGAGAATACTACTCCCAGCTCACACGATCACCGTAAGAGCAGCACTGCAAACAAGTCACAGCACTGAAACAAGACCGGAGCTGGAGCCACACGACCGTGCATTATCCCATCAGCCGAGGAACTGGGGCCGGGATCGCCGGCGCGGGGGTCTGGGGCTCCCCTTCCCCCTCCCGGGGAGGGGGGAGCTGCGCAGACATGCGGCGCGGCTCGTATGACGTCATGCTTGTTAGTTCATTTTTCCTGGGGGAGTTCTGTCCACTCGTTTGTCGATTTTTGTTGTTAACCAGAATAGGGGTTTGTTTTGTGGCGCTTACCTTTCTGGGTGCCTGTCCCGGTCGATGGCAGATATAGAATGCTCCATATCACATGTGCATTTCTATGGGCCATTGCTCCCCGTGCCTCTCTGAGGGGGCCAGGTTCTGGCTCGTGGTCCCTGGTAGGCCTAGAACTCCACCCACATCGACTGATGCAAAATAGTTAGGGTATCCATATCAGCCATGGATAGCTCCGGGGAGCCGTAGGGGCTCCCCCAGAAAAGGGGCGTTGACAGAGCCTTCGCCAGATGAGGTCTGCTCCGCTCGAGCTGTCAGGCGGCAGTTGCCACAAATATATTATTACCTAATTATTTCAATGTCTCTGATTGATTCTTTCTTAGTTATTGCAGGAATATTATTCAATACAGTGAATTGTGATATATTTATATAATAAAATGTGTGATCCATCGCCGTACTCAAAATTATGGTGTGCATATTAGTGATTCAATTATTATGTTCATAAAACAATAAAAAAAATAGTTTTGCTGTTATTACACTATATGCACAGGTTATATATAAGTATCTGCAGGTTTTGCTCACCATAACGAACCACTAAGTTGGTATTGTGAGTCAAATTGCAACGAAGAGTGACCGCCACACACCAGACAGCCACTCGCTGCCTCCCTCAACAACACCTCACTCGCCCTCATTCTCCTTCCACAATACTATTTTTGCATTTATTCACTATACACAGATGTTATATATAAGTATTTGCATGTTTTGTTCACCATAACTGTACATCTAAGCTTGTATGGTGAATAAAGGCACAAAGACGTAGCTACTCACACAGTCAGCTGGTGACAGCCGCCCTCAATGCCAGACGCACTAATATTTCTCCCCCAACAATACTGTCTGTGGTGTTATTATGCTATATACACATATTATATATAAGTATCTACCTGTTTTATTCACCATACCTGTACAAATAAGCTGGTATGGTGGCCAAAGACCATAATGGCCACCAGTAAACAACATGATAAGTCATGCAGATGACGCACCTCCCTCACCAAAATGGCGGTTCCCAACCTACTCCTATTGCTGTTATTACACTCTATACACACGTTATATATAAGTATCTGCATTTGTGTTCACCATAGCGAACCACTAAGCTGGTATGGTGAGTGCAGTTAATAAAAGGTGGCCACACACAGTCAAAAGACAACACCATCACCCTCCCTCGAACAGCATTACTCCTCCCTCCATGGAGCACAACACTAAATATCACCACAATCCTGCTATTACCAGAATCCTGGTCAGTTTTATCACAGTCAGGGGTCTTCTGTAATACTATCATCGCTAAATAATAGCATGAACATATATATTATGGCATTTGTAGGCGATGCTGTGGTCACAAGCTGAACAGTGGTGCTGTGGCCTCGTGCTGCGTGCGTCAGCCTTGGTGGCTCGCTCAATACTGAAGCTCTCACACCCAAGAATGTTTTTTGTCTAGGTGGCATCTGGCAACTATCGGTCACGGCTGTACTATAGCTGCCCCTATCCCAGGCGGGGCGTTTAAATTATAGCGCTAGACGCAAAATCTTTATATATATATATATATATATATATATATATATATATATATGAATGAAAACTCACACCCCAGAAGTGACTCGAACCCATACTCCCAGGAGCAACGCAACTGGTATGTACAAGACGCCTTAAACCACTTGACCATCACGACCGGACATAATGAGGTGATAGCCGAAGCTATTTGAACCACCCCACCGCCGGCACCCGGATGGTTATCTTGGGCATAGCATTTTACCAAATCACCTCATTCTTTGGGGCACACGTGAGGAACACAAATGCGAACAAGCCTGAATGGTCCCCAGGACTATATGCGAATGAAAACTATCGCATATTTTCATTCATATTTTCAAAGTTTTCATTCGCATATAGTCCTGGGGACCATTCAGGCTTGTTCGCATTTGTGTTCCTCACGTGTGCCCCAAAGAATGAGGTGATTTGGTAAAATGCTATGCCCAAGATAACCATCCGGGTGCCGGCGGTGGGGTGGTTCAAATAGCTTCGGCTATCACCTCATTATGTCCGGTCGTGATGGTCAAGTGGTTTAAGGCGTCTTGTACATACCAGTTGCGTTGCTCCTGGGAGTATGGGTTCGAGTCACTTCTGGGGTGTGAGTTTTCATTCGCATATAGTCCTGGGGACCATTCAGGCTTGTTCGCATTTGTGTTCCTCACGTGTGCCCCAAAGAATGAGGTGATTTGGTAAAATGCTATGCCCAAGATAACCATCCGGGTGCCGGCGGTGGGGTGGTTCAAATAGCTTTGGCTATCACCTCATTATGTCCGGTCGTGATGGTCAAGTGGTTTAAGGCGTCTTGTACATACCAGTTGCGTTGCTCCTGGGAGTATGGGTTCGAGTCACTTCTGGGGTGTGAGTTTTCATTCGCATATAGTCCTGGGGACCATTCAGGCTTGTTCGCATATATATATATATATATATACAATGGGGCCTCGATTTACGATGCTAATCCGTTCCCAGAGACGGATCGTATGTCGAAATATCGGAAGTCGAAGCGAATTTTCCCATAAGAAATAAAGGGATTTGAATTAATCCGTTCCCCACCCTCCAAAATATTAACATAAAAATACATTTTATACTGAATACAATGTTTTTTTCTAACTACAATACAGTACCAAAACTTCACTTACCTTTATGGAGGGATTTCGATGGCGTATGGAAGATGGTGATGAGGGGGGAGGAGGAGAGTTGTTACTGTTTGGAAGGGGAGTCTCCTTCCATTATCACATCAGGCAGTGATGTTTTCTCTGGGGTACTCTCTCTCCTACGTTTTGCCTGAATACCACTAGGACCTGGTTGTGGTTCAGTGCTTGTTTGTCTCACTACAAATTGTCAAGAGACATTTGTTTTTCCATTCGATTTAACATTTGTCTGTAATGATGCATCACTTTAGCACCCATAATGTCCTTTTTCTTAACCAGTATGGTGGATATCGTTGACTGAGATTTGTTGTACTGCCTAGCCAGTTCACCGACCCACACACCGTCTTCATATTTACGAATGATCTCTTGTTTCTGCTCTATGGTCATTCTTACATGGGATCTCATATGTTGAGCCTTACCACTGACTTTCTTGGGACTCATGGCGCGATAGAAAATAATTACTTTAATGTTCAAAATGCAAAAAATCACCACAAAAGCGGAATTTCTTATAGGCGCGATCGTCACTAAGCGGGTAGCTGTAGTAAACTGAGGCAGGTCGGACCGCGTGACCGGGAACCACGCGCTTGGCCGACCCGAACGTGTACCAACAAATATCGGATGTCGACGACACCATCGGATGTCGAGTCGCATTTTTTATGAAATTTATATCGGAACTCGAATTTATCGTAAGTAGGGGCAATCGTATGTCGAGGTGCCACTGTATATATATATATATATATATATATATATATATATATATATATATATATATATATATATATATATATATATATATATATATATATATATGACATGCGCGGTTTCGGTTTTGTCACTGAAAGCATATACAGTATCCACTCAATTTAACGGCCTCTTTTATACCGATCTGCCGGTATTAACGACGGTTTGGGAGACCGGTATCTGGAGCCTCCTATACCGGTTTGGCGGTCGATATTACAGACGGTCGGTATTGGGATTGTTGTGGCACAGGCGTCCCCTCGCATGGCGACCAGGCCACCGACCTGGATCGTCCAGACTCATATTACATCTTAATTTTCTTTTAAAATGATTCAGTTTAATGAAGAAAATTCTAAATTATTATTAATAAAATATTTTGAAACAGTTTTTGTTAAGCAAAAGTCTTTGTTTTCTTATTAAATACCTTTTATAGTATAGGCACTAGGTATTTTTTTTCCCACGGACCTAGAATATGCTCCGCCGCGCCATGTGTTCCCATTGTTTACTGTGAACTCGCGCGGCTAGCTTCAATTGTGAAGGATATTACTGTACTGTTAATTGTGATCTTTTTAATTTACAAAATGCCAAAAGTTACCCAAGGAAGCGCCTGACGGTTGCACAGAAGCTGGAGTTAATTAAGAAACTCGATAAAGGATATTCTCATGCACGAGTAGCAGCAGAGTTTAACATCGGGAAAAGTACAGTAAGTGACATCAAGAAACAGAAGGATACTCTATTAAAATATGTGAGCACAACAGAGTGTGCTACTTCTGGTGCTGCATGTTCAAGAAAAACAGTAAAGTCTGGTCAGTATCCACAATTGGATGCTGCAGTGTATAAGTGGTTTATTCAGCACCGCACAATTGGCATGGCAATAAGATTGAAGAATACCAACTGTTTTAGAGACTTTCTTAGTTATGTGTTGAATGTGGGTGCTGAAGTTGAGTCTCTTGTCTAGGAATAGGCCAAGAAACTTGCCATCATTTTTATTACTGATGTTAATATTGTC
>WNGS01009120.1:11584-31404 GCA_020271785.1 Procambarus virginalis
GTGTGGGAGGCAGTGTGTGGGAGACAGTGTGTGGGAGACAGTGTGTGGGAGGCAGTGTGTGGGAGGCAGTGTGTGGGAGGCAGTGTGTGGGAGGCAGTGTGTGGGAGGCAGTGTGTGGGAGGCAGTGTGTGGGAGACAGTGTGTGGGAGGCAGTGTGTGGGAGGCAGTGTGTGGGAGGCAGTGTGTGGGAGGCAGTGTGTGAGAGGCAGTGTGTGGGAGACAGTGTGTGGGAGGCAGTGTGTGGGAGGCAGTGTGTGGGAGGCAGTGTGTGAGAGGCAGTGTGTGGGAGACAGTGTGTGGGAGGCAGTGTGTGGGAGGCAGTGTGTGGGAGGCAGTGTGTGAGAGGCAGTGTGTGGGAGACAGTGTGTGGGAGGCAGTGTGTGGGAGGCAGTGTGTGGGAGGCAGTGTGTGGGAGGCAGTGCCACAGGAAGCCACAGTGGAGGCACTCCACCATAGAGGTCCCCCACAGCTTGGAGGAGAGGCAGAATGTGCTCTCAGCAGCCCGTCCTCCACCTGAGACAGTACTTGTAATAACAAGGTGGTCCAGCGTACATTTACTGACGTAATGGACAATTAGAAAGTAGACATTGGTAACACTGAATTTGGATAAAAAGGATAAACGGTTTCGTATTTAAGTTGCAAATCAAACGTAACCTAACTATCCTTGGCCTAATGTACGCTATTTGAAGCCTAACATAATATGTGCTTAGGTCTAAAAATATGTATGTTCAGTTTTCCGATCTAGTTGTCCATTAGGTCAGTATATGTACGATGATGCATAGTGTTACAAAAGTGTTCTATGAACCTCCTGAAGGAGCACGGCCTTCAGGAGGTGGTGGTGTACCTCCGCCAGTGTCTGCTTCAGAGCCTCAGCTGATGTAAATATTATTAGGCCACAAGGACACCACGAGCGTACTCTCTTTCCTGTAAGTTCCCAACTTGTGTGGCACCACACGCGGCCCCACACACCGCCGCCACGGTGTACTGGGAGAGAGGCAGGTGCCTGACGTATTCACTAAAGATGGGCTCACCTGCCACCAGCATCAAATGTTGGGGTGCTTGACCTGCACACATTGTGTGTGTGTGTGTGTGTGTGTGTGTGTGGTGTGTGTGTGTGTGTGTGTGTGTGTGTGTGTGTGTGTGTGTGTGTGTGTGTGTGTGTGTATACTCACCAAATTGTGTGCTTGAGGGGGTTGAGTTTCGGCCCTTTGGTCCCGCCTCTCAACCGTCAATCAACTGGTGTACAGGTTCCTGAGCCTACTGGGCTCTATCATATCTACACTTGAAGCTGTGTATGGAGTCAGCCTCCACCACATCACTGACTAATGCATTCCACTTGTTAACTACTCTGACACTAAAAAAATTCTTTCAAATTTTTCTAATGGCTCATTTGGGCACTCAATTTTCACCTATGTCCCCCAGTGCGTGTGCACCTTGTGTTAAATAAACTGTTTTTGTCTACCCTATCAATTCCTCTGAGAATCTTCTATGTGGTGATCATATCTCCCCTAACTCTCCTGTCTTTTAGCGACGTGAGATTTGATTCCCGTAGCCTCTTCTCATAGCTCATGCCCCTCAGTTCGGGCACCAGTCTAGTGGCAAACCTCTGTACCTTCTCCAATTTAGTTTTATTCTCGACTAGATATAACTCTATGCTGGGGCTGCATACTCCAGGATTGGTCTGACATATGAGGCATACAAGGTTCTGAATGATTCCTTGCACAAGTTTTTAAAGTTCGTTCTTATGTTGTCCAACCTGGCATATGCCGCTGATGTTATTTTCTTGGTGTGGGCTTCAGGGGACAGGTCTGGCGTGATATCAACCCCAAGTCTTTCACTCTCTCTGATTCTAGAAGAATTTCATCTCCCAAATGATACCTTGTATATGGCCTCCTGCTCCCTACACCTATCTTCATTACGTTACATTTGCTCGGGTTAAACTCTTAAAAACACTTTATGGGACCATTCCTTCAGTTTGTCCAGGTCTGCTTGAAGCCTCAAGCTGTCCTTTTCAGTCTTAATCCTTCTCATAATTTTGCCATCATCGGCAAACATTGAGAGGAATGAGGCTATACTCTCGGGAGATCATTTACATATATCAGAAACAAGATAGGTCCGAGTAGAGCCCTGTGGGACCCCACTGGTGACTTCACGCCAATCTTAATTCTCACCCCTCACTGTAACTCTCTGCTTCCTATTGCTTAGGTTCTCCCTTATCCACTGGAGCACCTTACCAGTTACTCCTGTCTATCTCTCCAGCTTATGTACCAGTCTCTTATGGAGTATTGTGTCAAAGGCTTTCCGACAGTCCAAGAAAATGCAGTCCGCCCATCGTTCTCTTTCTTGCTTAATCTTTGTCACCTGGTGGTAGAATTCTNATCAGTATCATGTCATTTTCTATATAATGCCTAATTATAACAGGAAATATTACTTTGCAGTATTCCTGCGGGGAGGTCATGGTGCCCATGCTGGTCTCTCACTCACGCTGCTCCAAGCTGCCAGCCACCCAGTGGCAGGCCTTCATGTACAGGGTACATGGTAATACAGGGTACATGAAGGGTAAATGGGATACAGGGTACAAACACAATCAATCTCCCATAGTAGGAAGTGACATGTCAAGTATTTGGGAATAATGATGTCTGACGAACCTAACGTTTAGGGAGCATAACCAAGCAAATTGCGTCAGCCAGAAAAATGATGGATTACGGATCCAGAATGGATTACGAGAACTTCAAATCCAGGGATCCCATCACAATGGTTGTACTCTCAAGTCACTTGTGTGTCCCGTCTTGAGTACTGCTCAGTACTCACTTCCCCCTTCAGAGCAGGAGAGATTGCTGATAGAGGGAATACAGAGAACTATACGGCACGCATAGACGCGAAAAGCACCTAAATTGTTGGATCGTCTCAAAGCTCTTCAAATGTACTCACTAGAAAGAAGACAACAGAGATATAAATAATATACACGTGGAGATACTGGAGGGCCAGGTCCCAAATCTACACAGTAAAATAACAACGCACTGGAGTGAACGATATGGAAAAATGCAGAATAGAACCAGTGAAGAGCAGAGGTGCCATAGGCACAATCAGAGAACACTGTATAAACATCAGAGGTCCACGGTTGTCCAACATCCTCCCAGCGAGCATAAGAAATATTGCCGGAACAACCGTGGACATCTTCAAGAGAAAACTAGATCATTTCCTCCAAGGGTGCCGGACCAACCGGGCTGTGGTGGGTATGTGGGCCTGCGGGCCGCTCCAAGCAACAGCCTAGTGGACCAAACTCTCACAAGTCAAGCCTGGTCTCGGGCCGGGCTTGGGGAGCAGAAGAACTCCCAGAACCCCCATCAACCAGGTATGTGGCCCACTGGGCGGGCCCTGAGCCTCTGGCTGGACCACTGGGCGGGCCCTAAGCCTCTGGCTGGCCCACTGGGCGTGCCCTAAGCCTCTGGCTGGCCCACTGGCGGGCCCTAAGCCTCTGGCTGACCACTGGGCGGGCCCTAAGCCTCTGGCTGGCCCTGGGCGTGCCTAAGCCTCTGGCTGGACCACTGGGCGGGCCTAAGCCTCTGGCTGGCCCACTGGGCGGGCCCTAAGCCTCTGGCTGGCCAATGGCCGTGCCCTAAGCCTCTGGCTGGCCCACTGAGCGGGCCCTAAGCCTCTGGCTGGACCACTGGGCGGGCCCTAGGCCTCTGGCTGGCCCACTGGGCGGGCCCTAAGCTTCTGGCTGGCCCACTGGGCGGGCCCTAAGCCTCTGGCTGGCCCACTGGCGGGCCCTAAGCCTCTGGCTGGCCCACTGGGCGGGCCCTAGGCCTCTGGCTGGCCCACTGGGCGGGCCCTAAGCCTCTGGCTGGCCCACTGGGCGGGCCCTAGGCCTCTGGCTGGCCCACTGGGCGGCCCTAGGCCTCTGGCTGGCCCACTGGGCGGCCCTAGCCTCTGCTGGCCCACTGGGCGGGCCCTAGGCCTCTGGCTGGCCCACTGGGCGGGCCCTAGGCCTCTGGCTGGCCCACTGGGCGGGCCCTAAGCCTCTGGCTGGCCCACTGGGCGGGCCCTAGCCTCTGGCTGGCCCACTGGGCGGGCCCTAGGCCTCTGGCTGGTCCCACTGGGCGGGCCCTAGCCTCTGGCTGGCCCACTGGGCGGGCCCAAGCCTCTGGCTGGCCCACTGGGCGGGCCCTAAGCCTCTGGCTGGCCCACTGGGCGGGCCCTAAGCCTCTGGCTGGTCCACTGGGCGGCCCTAAGTCTCTGGCTGGCCCACTGGGCGGGCCCTAGGCCTCTGGCTGGCCCACTGGGCGGGCCCTAAGCCTCTGGCTGGCCCACTGGCGTGCCCTGGTGCTCTGGCTGGCCCACTGGCGGGCCCTAAGCCTCGGCTGGCCCACTGGGCGGGCCCTAAGCCTCTGGCTGGCCCACTAGGCGTGCCCTATGCCTCTGGCTGGCCCACTGGGTGGGCCTAAGCCTCTGGCTGGCCCACTGGGCGGGCCCTAGCCTCTGGCTGCCCACTGTGCGGGCCCAGCCTCTGGCTAGTCCCTGTCGGGCCCTAAGTAAGTAATTATCAAAAGAAGGCACCAAACCGGGAAGGCTATGTAGCACCATCAAATGTGCGGAATAATCAGAGGGCGCTAAATAACACCAAGGATGCCAATACGAGAACAAAAACGCATAAGGCGAACGATATCAAAAGTATCCGAGTCACCAAGAATTCTATCGAGGGACAGGTGACCGCGAGGGGCGGTCGGAAAGCAAGACACACGCTCGTCCTGGAAGTCAGGACATTCAAGAAGGACATGCACGACCGTAAGAGGGACAATGCAATTAGGACAATAAGGAGCAGGGCGGCGCTCCATCAAGTGACCATGGGTTAAGCGAGTATGGCCAATACGCAACCTCGCCAGAGCAGTTTCCCATCGCCGGTTACGGTGGTAGGAGGATGGCCACGAGGAAACACAACATTTAAGAGTACGGAGTTTGTTACCAGTAACAGACGACCAAGAAGCCTGCCAACGGGTAAGGATGGAGGAATGGATAACCGGGTAAAAGTCGGAATATGGAATACCTTTACGAGAGATGGGACAAGAGCGGACAGCTTCCTTGGCGGCAGCATCCGCACGCTCATTTAAAGACACACCAATATGGCTGGGAACCCAACAAAACTCAACCTACTTAAACCTACTGTGAACAAGAAACAGCCAATGCTGGATCTCGACAACTACCGGATGAACCGGATTAAAGGACCCGAGAGCCATGAGGGCACTACGAGAGTCAACAACAACTACAAAGGAAGACTGACAATGAGAAAGCAGGAGACGAAGAGCATAGAGAATAGCATAAAGCTCCGCTGTAAAGATGCTAGTCTCCGGAGGTAAGCGACACATATAAGTGCGATCAGGAAAAACAACAGAGTAGCCAACACCGTCCTCAGACTTAGACCCATCGGTGAAGACAGAAACGGAGCGGGAGTGAGAAGAAAAGTGCTCAAGGAAAAGGCGTTTTAGAACCGTAGGAGAGGTAAAAGTTTTAGTGACGCGGGTCAAGGACGTACAAAACTGCGGAAGGGGGACTCTCCACTGGGGCAAAGAAGGAACAACACGGGGAGAAACATTAGAAACACGAACGAAAAGAGAATCCTGTAAGCGAGATAACCGGACAGAAAGAGGGAGGTGGTGAAGAGGAACAGGAACCGCAGGAGGAGTAAAAGTTAAAGCACGACAGAGGCGAGAGGAAGGATGTTGCAAGGACCGCGCAAGATAGCGAAGACGGTAGCGATCACGGCGGTCCTGAAGAGACAGGAAACCAGTGTCAACATACAAGCTAAGGGCGGGAGTCGAACGGAAGGCACCAGAACTGAGGCGCAGCCCAGTATGGTGCAAAGCATCAAGACGGCGAAGAGCAGAAGGAGAAGCAGAAAAGTAAGCAGGGCAACCATAATCGAGCTTAGACAGGACGAGAGAGGAATGTAAAGCAAGGAGAGTGCGCCTATCCGCTCCCCAAGAAGTATGGGACAATACCCGAAGGAGGGTAAGGGCCTTAGAGCACTCAACACGGAGGTAAGAGATATGGGGAGACCAAGACAAACGAGTGTCAAGGAATAACCCCAAAAGCTTCGCGGAATCTTTGTACTCAAGGGGATGACCATAAAGTGACAAAGATGGACGAAGAACGACCCGTTTCCGAGTAAAAGACATGGCACAAGTCTTAGAAGTAGAGAACTTGAAGCCATGATCGGTGGCCCAAGACGACACGGCATCAATCGCAAGCTGAAGCCGGCGTTGAAGGAGAAGCGAATCATCACCCAGACAGCAAAGGGTAAGATCATCGACATAGAGAGCGGAGAAGACACCTGAAGGAAGAGAGGAAAGTAGACCATTAAGGGCAACCAGAAAAAGAGTAGTGCTCAGAACACTACCCTGGGGCACACCCTCGTATTGCTGAAAAGAGGCAGAGAGAGCAGTACCAAGGCGCACCCGAAAGGAACGACGAGAGAGGAAGCTGCGGAGAAAAAGAGGGAGATGACCACGAAGGCCAAAAGAATGAAGCTGGGAGGTCGTGCCCTAAGCCTCTGGCTGGCAAAAATGAAAGCAAAAAGAAACTACGAAGTTCGCATAGCAGGGCAAGCGAAGACAAATCCTAAAGGTTTTTTTTCAGTTATATCGAACTAAGACTAGGGGAAAGGATAGGTCCATTAAAAACTGAGACAGGTCAAATAACGGATAATGACGAGGAGATGAGTAGTATTTTTAATAAATATTTTATATCTGTATTTACTAAAGAGGAACTTAACAATATGCCTTCAGCCGAACAAATATATGTGGGTGGGGACGAGGACAGGTTGACTAGTTTAGCAGTTACCAGGGAGGATGTAATTAAAGAATGCAAAGAGGAGCTTTCCGAGCCACTGTCTACCATATTTAATAAATCAATAGAGTTAGGTAGAGTGCCAGAGTCATGGAAGGTAGCTAATGTGGTACCAATTTTAAGAAAGGAGATAGATCACTTGCGTCAAACTATCGGCCAATTAGCCTAACGTCTATTGTGGGAAAGTTACTTGAATCGATAATTGCAAATACAATTCGTCTTTATCTTGTAAAACATAAATTAATAAATGAGTCACAACATGGTTTTATAAATGGCCGTTCATGTTTAACAAATTTGTTAACTTTTTATTCCAGCATAGTTGAGGCAGTTGATAGAGGTAAGGATTGTGATGTTGTGTACCTTGACTTTAGCAAAGCTTTTGTTACAGTGCCACATGAAAGACTGATTAAAAAATAGAGGCTCATGGTATTGGGGGTGCTATATTAAGTTGGATTAGGGCATGGCTATTCCAAAGGAAACAGAGAGTTAGTATAAATGGGATTAAGTCAGAGTGGGATAATGTTGTTAGTGGAGTGCCTCTGTCCTGGGACCTCTGTTGTTTATAATATATATAAATGATTTAGATTCAGGTTTGAGTAGCAACATCTGCAAATTTGCAGATGATACAAAAATCGGTAGGGAAATTAACACGGAAGAAGACTCACTATCACTTCAAGTTGATCTAAATAGGGTTTTGAAATGGTCAAAGGATTGGCAGACGCAGTTTAATGCTGATAAATGTAAAGTTCTGAGGCTAGGTAATGATGATAGAGTTACAAGATACGAGCTAGATGGTGTTGAGATTGAGAAGTCGGATTGCGAAAGGGATCTGGGAGTTATGATTAGTAAGAATTTAAAACAAAAGGATCAATGCATGAATGTTCGTAATAAGGCAAATAGGACACTGGGATTTATTAATCGAAGCGTTAGTATATATATATATATATATATAATATATATATATATATATATATATATATATATATATATATATATATATATATATATATATATATATATGTATATGTATATATACATACATACATACACACTTACATACTCAATTTTTCAATTATGGGGGAAGGATATCTGGTCAGTATTTCATCTGGGAATTATGTACTGTGGGACGGGGTTTGCATCTAGTGAATCGAGGCTCTTGCGCCACCAGCTGTGGGAGTGGGGCGTCTCATCTTGGGCCACCAGCTGTGGGAGTGGGGCGTCTCATCTTGGGCCACCAGCTGTGGGAGCGGGGCGTCTCATCTTGGGCCATCAGCTGTGGGAGCGGGGCGTCTCATCTTGGGCCACCAGCTGTGGGAGCGGGGCGTCTCATCTTGGGCCACCAGCTGTGGGAGCGGGGCGTCTCATCTTGGAGCAATCTTTCTAACATTGGGTCCTCTAACATTTCGATGGTGTTCCACACCCTGATGGCTTGGTGCTGCAGTCTGATGTTTAGTGGTTGTATGTTCAGGAGCTCATGGAGCTCCTGGATTGTCTGATCATATGGTGGACGGTGTTTTGCTGCTCTCCTTAGCGCCTTATTTTGCACTGCTTGCAGTTTCTGCATGATAGTTTTCTTTATGGTGTGTAGTGGTACTGGGGGATACTCTAGATGCGGTCGAACTAGAGCCTTATATAGGTGGATCTGAATGTTAGTACTGAGGCTTCGGAATCTCCTCAATTTTCCCAAGGTTGCTTTGGCTCTGTTTAGTCGGTCCCTTACATGAGTTTGTATCCCTGTTCTATTTATCACGAGTCCCAGTATTCTGCCTACCTCCGCATATTGGATCGGATGGTTGTCAAGGATAATGGGGTCCGGGTTTCTTTTCGCAATGTGTATTATCTGAAACTTTTGTTTGTTAGTGTTAATTTTCCATTGCTTCTCAAAGTTGTTTATGAGTTCAATTGCTGCTTTGGTCTTGTCGGCTAGTAGCGGCTTTGATGGTCCCGGTTGGCAAATTATTTGGGTGACGTCGTCAGCGTATGTGAGGTATTCTCCATGTTGGGGTTGGGGTAGGTCAGCTGTATATATGTTGAATAGAGTGGGGAAGAGGCAGATTCCTTGTGGTACTCCACTTTTCAGTTCTATTACGTCAGCCAAGTAACTGGCGATATTAAGCCAAGCAGTTCTGTTGTCTATAAAGCTGCAGAGTAGCAGTACTTCACCGCTCCTGCGTCAAGTCATTGACCACGTGGCTGGAGACGGGCGACCTCGTCCCTACGTTGTGTTCCAGAGTGTCCCGGTCTTCAGGACGCACTCATTAGACCTGCGGTTCATCTTGGACCTGTCGGGCCTGAACGCCTTCATTCCCTGTCCGACTTCCCGCATGACCACTTGTGCCCGAGTTCGTAGGCTTAAAGAACCAGGCGAACTTGGGCACAAGTGGTCATGGGGAAAGTCGGAGAGGTAATAGGTATACAAACTTGGGTGAAGCTTGAGCGAGGGCCCGGGTCGACCCGGACTCCCAACACATAAACGATGCAACATTTTGGGGGGTACGTCTGTTGCAGAGTGGCACCGAGGCACCGCTGGGTGGGACCAGTGCCATCAAGCACAGTCATCCGCCATCACTGACGAGGTTATTACCAAAGCCATTCATACCTCACACCAACACCCTTCCCGCCCTGCTGGCTAGTATGACCATTACCACACATGAACCATTACCAGGAGCTCCTCCACATACGCGTCGCCACAATTCTCTGCCCTAATTCCTCGTCCATTAAGCTCACGGTTACAACCCAACGCCCACTCCTAGTTTTTTCACCTCGTCGTTCATGCTCGGCAACTTTATGAGGCTTTTTACGCCCACCTCTTTAGCCGGGTCGATGCGTAGCCAGTTTTGCATAACATAACACCTTAATCCCACCCGGTTCCATTGGCCAGACATGCAAACGATACTGCAGCGCTCAGAACTCTTATGTCTAATACACCCTCACAGCTTTTTCTCACACCATAAATCGGAGGAGCGAGCCTCGTAACTCAGGTGTTTAATCGTCTGATGACATATGTTGCAAGGTTCAGCTTCATTTATTGAAGAGTCCACATTACTGCCAGTACATTGGTCGGGCTCTAGCAGGTTCCTCTACCCCCTCCCCCCTGGGGCTTTTGTACTCATATTACACACTAGTGGAGTACATGCTAGTGGAGTACACGTTAGTGTAGTACATGCTAGTGTAGTACATGCTAGTGTAGTACATGCTAGTGTAGTACATGCTAGTGTAGTACATGCTAGTGGAGTACATGCTAGTGGAGTACATGCTAGTGGAGTACATGCTAGTGGAGTACATGCTAGTGTAGTACATGCTAGTGGAGTACATGCTAGTGGAGTACATGCTAGTGGAGTACATGCTAGTGGAGTACACGCTAGTGGAGTACATGTTAGTGGAGTACATGTTAGTGGAGTACATGGTAGTGGAGTACATGCTAGTGGAGTACACGCTAGTGGAGTACACGTTAGTGGAGTACATGTTAGTGGAGTACACGCTAGTGGAGTACACGCTAGTGGAGTACACGTTAGTGGAGTACATGTTAGTGGAGTACATGGTAGTGGAGTACATGCTAGTGGAGTACACGCTAGTGGAGTACACGTTAGTGGAGTACATGTTAGTGGAGTACATGGTAGTGGAGTACATGCTAGTGGAGTACACGCTAGTGTAGTACACGCTAGTGTAGTACATGCTAGTGGAGTACATGCTAGTATAGTACATGCTAGTGGAGTACATGCTAGTGTAGTACATGCTAGTGGAGTACATGCTAGTGGAGTACATGTTAGTGTAGTACATGCTAGTGGAGTACACGCTAGTGGAGTACATGCTAGTGTAGTACATGCTAGTGTAGTACATGCTAGTGGAGTACACGCTAGTGGAGTACATGCTAGTGGAGTACATGCTAGTGGAGTACACGCTAGTGGAGTACATGTTAGTGGAGTACATGCTAGTGGAGTACATGCTAGTGGAGTACATGCTAGTGTAGTACATGCTAGTGTAGTACATGCTAGTGGAGTACATGTAGTGGAGTACATGTAGTGGAGTACATGCTAGTGGAGTACACGCTAGTGGAGTACATGCTAGTGTAGTACATGCTAGTGTAGTACATGCTAGTGTAGTACATGCTAGTGTAGTACATGCTAGTGGAGTACACGCTAGTGTAGTACATGCTAGTGGAGTACATGCTAGTGTAGTACATGCTAGTGCAGTACATGCTAGTGTAGTACATGCTAGTGGAGTACACGCTAGTGTAGTACATGCTAGTGGAGTACATGCTAGTGTAGTACATGCTAGTGGAGTACATGCTAGTGTAGTACATGCTAGTGGAGTACATGCTAGTGGAGTACATGCTAGTGGAGTACATGCTAGTGGAGTACATGTTAGTGTAGTACATGCTAGTGGAGCACACGCTAGTGGAGTACATGTTAGTGGAGTACATGTAGTGGAGTACATGTAGTGTAGTACATGCTAGTGTAGTACACGCTAGTGTAGTACACGCTAGTGTAGTACACGCTAGTGTAGTACACGCTAGTGTAGTACATGCTAGTGGAGTACACGCTAGTGTAGTACACGCTAGTGTAGTACACGCTAGTGTAGTACACGCTAGTGTAGTACATGCTAGTGGAGTACACGCTAGTGTAGTACACGCTAGTGTAGTACACGCTAGTGTAGTACACGCTAGTGTAGTACATGCTAGTGGAGTACATGCTAGTGTAGTACACGCTAGTGTAGTACATGCTAGTGTAGTACACGCTAGTGTAGTACACGCTAGTGTAGTACACGCTAGTGTAGTACATGCTAGTGGAGTACACGCTAGTGTAGTACACGCTAGTGTAGTACACGCTAGTGTAGTACACGCTAGTGTAGTACATGCTAGTGGAGTACATGCTAGTGTAGTACATGCTAGTGGAGTACACGCTAGTGTAGTACATGCTAGTGTAGTACACGCTAGTGTAGTACACGCTAGTGTAGTACATGCTAGTGTAGTACACGCTAGTGTAGTACACGCTAGTGTAGTACATGCTAGTGGAGTACATGCTAGTGTAGTACACGCTAGTGGAGTACATGCTAGTGTAGTACATGCTAGTGGAGTACACGCTAGTGTAGTACACGCTAGTGTAGTACACGCTAGTGTAGTACACGCTAGTGTAGTACATGCTAGTGGAGTACATGCTAGTGTAGTACACGCTAGTGGAGTACATGCTAGTGTAGTACATGCTAGTGGAGTACACGCTAGTGTAGTACACGCTAGTGGAGTACATGCTAGTGTAGTACACGCTAGTGTAGTACATGCTAGTGGAGTACACGCTAGTGTAGTACATGCTAGTGTAGTACACGCTAGTGTAGTACACGCTAGTGTAGTACATGCTAGTGGAGTACATGCTAGTGTAGTACACGCTAGTGGAGTACACGCTAGTGTAGTACATGCTAGTGTAGTACATGCTAGTGTAGTACATGCTAGTGGAGTACATGCTAGTGTAGTACACGCTAGTGGAGTACACGCTAGTGTAGTACATGCTAGTGTAGTACATGCTAGTGTAGTACATGCTAGTGTAGTACATGCTAGTGGAGTACACGCTAGTGTAGTACACGCTAGTGGAGTACATGCTAGTGTAGTACATGCTAGTGGAGTACACGCTAGTGTAGTACACGCTAGTGGAGTACATGCTAGTGTAGTACACGCTAGTGTAGTACACGCTAGTGTAGTACATGCTAGTGTAGTACACGCTAGTGGAGTACACGCTAGTGTAGTACATGCTAGTGTAGTACACGCTAGTGTAGTACACGCTAGTGTAGTACATGCTAGTGTAGTACATGCTAGTGTAGTACACGCTAGTGTAGTACATGCTAGTGTAGTACATGCTAGTGTAGTACACGCTAGTGTAGTACATGCTAGTGTAGTACACGCTAGTGTAGTACACGCTAGTGTAGTACATGCTAGTGTAGTACATGCTAGTGGAGTACATGCTAGTGGAGTACACGCTAGTGTAGTACACGCTAGTGTAGTACACGCTAGTGTAGTACACGCTAGTGTAGTACACGCTAGTGTAGTACACGCTAGTGTAGTACACGCTAGTGTAGTACACGCTAGTGTAGTACACGCTAGTGTAGTACACGCTAGTGTAGTACACGCTAGTGTAGTACACGCTAGTGGAGTACATGCTAGTGTAGTACACGCTAGTGGAGTACATGCTAGTGTAGTACACGCTAGTGTAGTACACGCTAGTGTAGTACACGCTAGTGTAGTACACGCTAGTGTAGTACACGCTAGTGGAGTACATGCTAGTGTAGTACACGCTAGTGGAGTACATGCTAGTGTAGTACACGCTAGTGTAGTACACGCTAGTGTAGTACACGCTAGTGTAGTACACGCTAGTGTAGTACACGCTAGTGTAGTACACGCTAGTGTAGTACACGCTAGTGTAGTACACGCTAGTGTAGTACACGCTAGTGGAGTACATGCTAGTGTAGTACACGCTAGTGTAGTACACGCTAGTGTAGTACACGCTAGTGTAGTACACGCTAGTGTAGTACACGCTAGTGTAGTACACGCTAGTGTAGTACACGCTAGTGTAGTACACGCTAGTGTAGTACACGCTAGTGAGTACATGCTAGTGTAGTACACGCTAGTGGAGTACATGCTAGTGTAGTACACGCTAGTGTAGTACACGCTAGTGGAGTACACGCTAGTGTAGTACATGCTAGTGTAGTACACGCTAGTGTAGTACACGCTAGTGTAGTACACGCTAGTGTAGTACACGCTAGTGTAGTACATGCTAGTGTAGTACATGCTAGTGTAGTACACGCTAGTGTAGTACACGCTAGTGTAGTACACGCTAGTGTAGTACACGCTAGTGAGTACACGCTAGTGTAGTACACGCTAGTGGAGTACATGCTAGTGTAGTACACGCTAGTGTAGTACACGCTAGTGTAGTACACGCTAGTGTAGTACACGCTAGTGTAGTACATGCTAGTGGAGTACAGCTAGTGTAGTACATGCTAGTGAGTACACGCTAGTGTAGTACACGCTAGTGGAGTANAATCATAAATTATTATAAAGTAAATCTCTATAAGAAGAATTCTCTGTTTATGTTTGATTAACAAATTAATATGTAATTTATAACTGCGTGTTGAGCTTCCCGGACGGGCCCAGCTGAGCCTTCCTCACCACAGGAACAATTGAGAGATAGATTTTATCTCCAGTCAATATATAGTTAAAAGTTCTAAGAGAACTAATTGATTTAATTTGTTAACTCGAAATTGATAAAAATATGGAGCCTAGTGTTACAATATACACCAGGCCAGGGTGTATATTCAGGGATGTTAAAAGGGAAGTGTTGACCAAACCCACACTAGAAAGTGAAGGGACGACGACGTTTCGGTCCGTCCTGGACCATTCTCTACTCGATTGTGGGTCGTGGTTCGGGCCGTAAGTGACGTACGACAGCGACAAATGATTGTGTAAGCTCTTAAAAATTTTAAGCATAAATTTAAATGAATAATTAAAGGGGCTAAATTTGTATTACTAAATGAATGATAATATTGTGGCCTTAACAGTGGAATCACCGACTGGCGCAGTCCACGGGTTAAAATCCTCGTCCCAGACCCCGATTCCGACAGCGAGCGGCCATATTGGGTAGACGAGGCGGGACCCGATTGTCTTACATTAATCTAAAATATATCGTGTTTAACTATTATAGATAAATTAAATAATAACTAATAATATATAGAATTCGTAAATAAGATTTAGTCCATTCAGTAATGTCACAAATGAGTTAATTATTTTAGAATAAACTTCAGTCGTCTGAGCTGATTAAATACTTAAGTTTAAACTTAAATAAAATAATCAGTGAATAGTCTAATTCAAAAGTCTGATGAAATACTTTAAACAGTTAAACCCCAAAGATTTGTGCGGGAAGTCATACACATGTATGGCTCATACAGTCCACAAGAGAATCATTACTACAAAATGTTCTCACAACAGCTTCCTCATACACGGGTTATACAGTACAGCTTGCTCGTACATACACTCCTCATACCACTCTCACTCAGGCACTCATACAATCACTCCCACTCAGGCACTCATACAACCACTCCCACTCAAGCACTCATACAACCACTCCCACTCAGGCACTCATACAACCACTCCCACTCAGGCACTCACACAACCACTCCCACTCAGACACTCACACAACCACTCCCACTCAGGCACTCACACAACCACTCCCACTCAGGCACTCACACAACCACTACCACTCAGGCACTCACACAACCACTCCCACTCAGGCACTCATACAACCACTCCCACTCAAGCACTCACACAACCACTACCACTCAGGCACTCATACAACCACTCCCACTCAGGCACTCATACAACCACTCCCACTCAGGCACTCACACAACCACTCAAACTCAGGCACTCACACAACCACTACCACTCAGGCACTCACACAACCACTCCCACTCAGGCACTCACACAACCACTCCCACTCAGGCACTCACACAACTCACATTAACAAATTACATTAACATAAACAAGTTAATATGTACTTCAAAACAACGTGTTGAGGGTCCTGGACGGGCCCAGCTGCGCCTTCCTCACCACAATAACAATTGTCAGTCACCCTCCATGGTGTACAACAGGTAACTGGTGACAGGTGAACTGCCAAAAACTTGAAAGACGACTAATGTAGTCCCGGTATTCATGAAGGGTGATAGGCAGGAGGCACTGAACTACAGGCCAGTGTCCCTATCTTGCATACAATGCAAAGTGATGGAGAAGATTGTTCGAAAAAACTAATGGAACATCTGGAGCGGAAGAACTTTGTAACAAAACATTAACATGGGTTTAGGGATGGCAAGTCCTGCCTCACAGGATTCATTGATTTCTATGACCAGGCAACACAAATCAAGCAAGAAACAGAGTGCTGGGCAGACTGCATATTTTTGGATTGCCAGAAAGCCTTTGACACAGTACCACATAAGAGACCAGTGCACAAACTGGAGATGCAGGCAGGAATTAAAGGGAAGGTACTCCACGGATAAGGGAGTACCTAAGCAACAGAAGACAGCGAGTCACTGTGAGGGGCGAGGTCTCGGAGTGGCGAGACGTTACCGGTGGAGTCCCTCAGGGATCAATTCTTGGACCTAAACTCTTCCTGATATATGTAAATGATCTCCCAGAGGGAATAGACTCGTTCCTCTCATTGTTTGCTGATGATGCAAAAATTATGAGAAGGATTAAAACAGAGGATGACAGTAGGAGGCTCCAAGATGACCTAAACAAAATGAATGGTCCAACAAATGGCTACTAAAGTTCAACCCAAGTAAATGTAAGGTAATGAAACTAGGGGAGGAAATAGGAGGCCAGACTCTGGATACAGAATGGGAGATGAAGTCCTTCACGAAACGAACAGAGAGAAAGATCTAGGAGTTGATATCACACCAAACCTGTCTCTTACAGCCCACATCAAAAGAATAACATCGGCGGTGTATGCGAGGGCTGGCTAACATTAGAACTGCCTTCCGAAACTTATGTAAGGAATCTTTCAGAACCTTGTATACCACGTATGTAAGGCTAATCCTGGGGTATGCGCCCCAGCATGGAGCCCGTACCTTGTGAAGCACAAGATGAAGCTGGAAAAAGTTCAGTGCCACTAGGCTAGTCCCAGAACTAAGAGGCATGAGTTACAAAGAAAGGCTGAGGAAACTGCATCTCACGTCGCTGGAAGACAGATGAGCTCGGGGAGACATGATCACCACATACAAGATTCTCAGGGTAGACAAGGATGGATTATTTAACACAGGTTGTACGCGAACAAGGGGACACAGGTGGAAACTGAGTAATAAAATGTAGATATGATAGAGCCCAGTAGGCTCAGGAATCTGTAAACCACTTGATTGACAGTTGAGAGACGGGACCAAAGAGCCAAAGCTCAACCCCCGCAAGCACAACTAGGTGAGCACAACCACTCCCACTCTGGCACTCACACAACTGCCACAACACCCTCCTTCGAGCATGACTGCGTCTTGTTTATGTCACGTGTTAACTGTCTAACTAGGTCATTCCACCGCCAGTTCCTGTAACAAGCTGGCCACTTAAGTCTTATGTAAGTGCTTCTTGGATCACCAATTATTACAAAGTTTTCAGAGCAGTCTGTAAGCAACAGGTGATGCGTCCTTCTGTGCCTCTGCTCAAGCATTAGTAAACAGTTTGACCTTTTATACTCTACGGGTTCACCATAGCCCATGCTACTTGGAACTTTTTGTTCCAAGTAGCGAATCCTAAACAACAACAACAAGCAGTTTGACCTCTCCTCCTATGGTTCCTGTTTTGTACTCGTTAAGGGTACAAAGTTTTGTACTCAATGAGTGTACACAATTTTGTATTCCCTGAGTATACAAAGCATTTTAGTACATAATTAACAAATGAAATGGAACGTAGACAGTTAAAAAGCACTCAATCAATAAAGAAATATTTAAGAACAAATATAAAGTAGAATTGAGACTGATGGCGTCGTTAAGGGTATTAATCTATATATTATCCAGACGATTATTCAACAGCCGGTTATCAATACACAGTGTTTCAGTGTGGGGCCATTACCTCCCGGGCAGGGGCACCCACCACCACCTATAATGGCTTAGTGCCGGATCTCTCCGCTATATAAACATGGCGAATTTATGTAACCTGTCTCCCCCCCCCTCTCCCTCCTTCCCACTCACTCCCTCCTTCCTCTCTCTCTCTCTCCCACTCTAACTCCCTCCTTCACCCTCTCTCCCACCATTCAGTTACACTATCTCTCTCATCCTTCAGTGCCTGCTTAGGGCCTCTCACTCGCTCCTACCCACTCATCCTCCAGTCTGCAGCATCTTTATCTCCCTCATCCTCCAGTCTCTTCCTCTCCCTCATCTTCTCCCAGCCTCCAGTCCGCTATCTAATCATCTCATAAATGAGGAATTAAGCAGAGTTCGATGTTAAGGTCTGAATGTGAGCCTCTTTGCTTTCAATTAATAAATGTATTTATTGACGTCGCTAAAGGTAAACCCGTTACTTATAGCTGCACCGTGTTAGCCGTGTACGGTACCCGACGCTCACATGCTCTGCCTCAACGTAATTGGTTGAGTGCGTCACCATACTGACGTACTGCGTCAGCGTCATGCTTAGTGCGTGTGTATAGTGTCATACTATATTGTGTTTGTCAACATTGTATGTCGAGTGACTGAAAACATACAGGCAGAGAGAGAGAGAGAGAGAGAGAGAGAGAGAGAGGAGAAGAGAGAGAGAGAGAGAGAGAAGAGAGAGGAGAGAGAGAGAGAGAGAGAGAGAGAGAGAGAGCATAAGTTAAACCTTGTATCAATCATGATTGTTGATCAGTATGACAAGTAGCGCAGTGTGACCTGTATGCGTCAAGCCAATTACAGCTCTTCACGCTAGACTTGGTTTCTAAGAGCGTTTGTTGCACAATGCACACTCATCAATATCACTCGGCTGTCAATTTGTCTTGCCTCCCGAATCAACCTTAGAGGTTGGGCAGTTGGTTCTTCATCACCTTGATCAATATAGCAGCTTGGACATGACCGATTAGCGATTATGAAACATTAGAGGATTTATACGCGCTACTGTAAAGTCCTCTTGTTACTCTCAATCATTTCTTTATATAAATAATCTTCTGACATTAGGAAGAATGAACGGTGCAGTGAATTAATGGTAACTGGTTTACACACTGAGCATAGGTTACACAGATCACAACCCCACCACTGAGCACAGGTTACACAGATCACAACCCCACACACTGAGCACAGGTTACACAGACCACAACCCCACCACTGAGCACAGGTTACACAGACCACAACCCCACACACTGAGCACAGGTTACACAGATCACAACCCCACACACTGAGCACAGGTTACACAGACCACACCCCACACACTGAGCACAGATCACAACCCCACACACAGAGCACAGGTTACACAGACTACAACCCCACACACTGAGCACAGGTTACACAGATCACAACCCCACACAGTGAGCACAGGTTACACAGACCACACACCCACATCACACCACACAGCAAGAAACGACTAAACCACCTGAGCACAGGTTACAAGATAAACCCCCCAGGAGAGTCAGAAACCACCATCGCAGGTACATATCGTGTAGAAAACCCGTCCTCGGTACTTGACATTATTAAGGTATGTTTGGTAAGTAATTAGTAATTGTTATTTATTTCGTAAATTGAAATCTCATCTTTCCTACATTTAAGTATCTCAATACTTTCACTGTTACATCCCTTCATGCTCAATTATATGTTTGCTATTACAAGCATTGATAGTAAATTTGAGGCACTTTTATAAAACAAAAAAAAGCTTGACTAATAAACATATAGTCACGAGGACAGGTCTATTACCGGCAGATCTCCTGTCTTTTGTAATGATATCTATTAATACATTACAAAATTATAACATATAACTGTAACATTTGCTGCTGTTTGCTGTGTCTTTTTCATTTAATCATTATCATTGTCCATTTTCTATATAATGCCTAAGTAATACAGGCAATATTACTTTGCAGTATTTCCTGCGGGGAGGGTCACTGGGCCCATGCTGGTCTCTCACTCACGCTGCTCCAAGCTGCAGCCATACCAGTGGCACGGCCTTCATGTACAGGGTACATGGGAATACAGGGTACATGAAGGGTAAATGGGAATACAGGGTACAAACACAATCAAATCTGCCCATAGTAGGAAAGTGACATGTCAAGTATTTGGGAATAATGATGTCTGACGACCTAACGTTTAGGGAGCATAACCAAGCAAATATGCGTCAGCCAGAAAAATGATGAATTACGGATCCAGAATAGATTACGAGAACTTTCAAATCCAGGGATCCCATCACAATGGTTGTACTATTCAAGTCACTTGTGTTGTCCCATCTTGAGTACTGCTCAGTACTCACTTCCCCCCCTTCAGAGCAGGAGAATTTGCTGACA
>WNGS01009121.1:0-11734 GCA_020271785.1 Procambarus virginalis
AATGCAAAATTTCCATAGCAGTATTTTGCCTTGGTTGAAATGCTCAGTTTAATTTGGCCTTGGCAGTGTCATAATCTTTGGCACCACCAGTGTCTTTCAGTGTATCAAAGATATCACAAACTCTATCACCTGCATAGTGAAGCAGAAAGGCACGCTTTCTTTCAGCACTTTTGATGTCAGAAACTATCAACAAATTTTCAAACCTTTTAAGCCATTTGACCCACCTCTGTGACAGGCTTGTCTGGTCACAGTCAGGATCAAATGCAGGAAACTGAGGTATATTTGCCATTTTTACTGAATAAATTTAAGCTTATCACTTAAAATGTTCCTCAGAATATATAACACTTACTGCACTGTATATGTTATTTAAGAATTCACTGTAATTACTTTAATTTTGCAAAGCACACAAGCATTTTAATGCAAAAGTTCACAACAGTGCACAACACAGCAGCAACTGACTTCTTACCTAGCCCTTGTGTACATGTGTTGTACCTACTCACAGCAACACAGCAGTTGTTAGCAGTTGGTACAGCAATTGGCAGCAGTAGGCAGCAGTTGTCAGCAGTAGGCAGCAGTTGGCAGCAGTTTGCAGCAGTAGGCAGCAGTAGGCAGCAGTAGGTTCACAGCGTGAAGAATTTTGTAGCACGAAGCGTCGTTTCGTAACCAAAACATCGGGTTTTGTACACTGCATCAAAGTGTCGTTTCGTACACAGCGTCGGCAGATTCCTCTCACACAGCAACACTCAGCACAGCTTGGGTAGCACACAGCATTGGCCAGCACACAGCAACGGCCAGCACACAGCAACGGCCAGCACACAGCAACGGTCAGCACACAGCATCGGGTATGGTGCTCACAGACAGCTTCTCCTTCCTCCTCTCGGCGAGACAGCATGCTCCTTCCTTGTTTTTGTTGAACAAAATACCTGCGTTCCCAGTTCATCCTCGTCGCCAATGTGGTGTCTGTGTGTAGCTGAGATAGTCTTGGTAGTAAGGTTGATGTAAAGTCATTCCTGGTTACTGACTTTAATAATAATAAACGATTACATGATAGAGTAGCTCCCAAGCTTGGCAGGCGTCCTGTGTTTTGTTTACCTTCTCCAGTCTAGTGGCGTCCAGCCGCCGCACATAGAAAACGGATGGTACCATTTTCTGTGAACATGACAGGATCATCCAATAAAATCAGCAGATTTCTAGATGTTACTACTGCTCGGCTTAGACTCGGTTACAAGTATCTCTGGGAATTTTCATTATCTGCTGATGTAGACCTTACCAAATGTGAACTGTGTCAACAAAATTATTCGCACACCCTCCGTCACTATGTGATGGAGTGCGAAAAGATACGTGAGTTTAAAGACAATTCTATAACCAATGTTCCAGCGATGTGTAAATATTTCATTCAAAATGATCTGCTACCAGAAATTCTAACCAAATATCCCCAGTTTGCTAACTGTAGGTAGTAACTGAGTGATTGTAACCTATCCACCGCTGTCCACTGGATGGGGGGCGGTGTGCAGGACAAACATATAAATTGTGACACTAGCTCTCCACATATGTCAGTTGCTTAATTTAGAACCTGTATTTGAGGTCGATCTCGAACCCATTGCTGATGTGACGACAATTATATTGAATTTTGTAACTTGCTCATCAAGATTGTAACTTGCTCATCAAGATTGTAACTTGCTTAGCTAAATGAATTGTGGGGTTCAGTCCCTGAGCCCATTATGTGCCTCTGTAACCCTTTCCACTACCGCCCACGGGATAGGTATGGGGTGCATAATATATGAACTAAACTAACTCTTATAACTAGTTTTATATAATTACATTGACATTAGGTTTCTGTAGAACGTGTTTACCATGTCACTACGCTAAGCTTACTCAATTAATACGGGTGTACATTTTAAGTTAAATATTAGTACTCAGTAGACATGGATATGTTACATTTTAAGTTAAATATTAGTACTCAGTAGACATGGATATGTTACATTTTAAGTTAAATATTAGTACTCAGTAGACATGGATATGTTACATTTTAAGTTAAATATTAGTACTCAGTAGACATGGATATGTTACATTTTAAGTTAAATATTAGTACTCAGTAGACATGGATAGGTTACATTTGTTCCTACTTATATTTACATGTTCGGCCGAATTTAATTTACCATCTCAAATTTGTAATAAGCGAGCCCCAAACTTTTGGCGTCTTTTTCCCCCTGAGCAGAAAACTATGTAACGGTAACGGTGGTCTGAGGGTTGGTGCTTTGTGACTGTGGTCTGGGGGTTGGTGCCCTGTGACTGTGTGTCTTGAGAGCTGGTGCCCTGTGACTGTGTGTCTGAGGGTTGGTGCCCTGTGACTGTGTGTCTGAGGGTTGGTGCCCAGTGACTGTGGTCTGGGGGTTGGTGCCCTGTGACTGTGTGTCTTGAGAGCTGGTGCCCTGTGACTGTGTGTCTGAGGGTTGGTGCCCTGTGACTGTGTGTCTGAGGGTTGGTGCCCAGTGACTGTGGTCTGAGGGTTGGTGCCCTGTGACTGTGGTCTGGGGTTGGTGCCCTGTGATTGTGGTCTGAGGGTTGGTGCCCTGTGACTGTGTGTCTGAGGGTTGGTGCCCTGTGACTGTGGTCTGAGGGTTGGTGCCCTGTGACTGTGTGTCTGAGGGTTGGTGCCCTGTGACTGTGTGTCTGAGGGTTGGTGCCCTGTGACTGTGTGTCTGAGGGTTGGTGCCCTGTGACTGTGTGTCTGAGGGTTGGTGCCCTGTGACTGTGTCTGAGGGTTGGTGCCCTGTGATTGTGGTCTGAGGGTTGGTGCCCCTGTGACTGTTGTCTGAGGGCTGGTGCCCTGTGACTGTGTGTCTGAGGGTTGGTGCCCTGTGACTGTGGTCTGAGGGTTGGTGCCCTGTGACTGTGGTCTGAGGGCTGGTGCCCTGTGACTGTGGTCTGAGGGCTGGTGCCCTGTGACTGTGGTCTGAGGGCTGGTGCCCTGTGACTGTGGTCTGAGGGCTGGTGCCCTGTGACTGTGGTCTGAGGGCTGGTGCCCTGTGACTGTGGTCTGAGGGCTGGTGCCCTGTGACTGTGGTCTGAGGGTTGATGCCCTGTGATTGTGGTCTGAGGGTTGGTGCCCTGTGACTGTGTGTCTGAGGGTTGGTGCCCTGTGACTGTGTGTCTGAGGGTTGGTGCCCTGTGACTGTGGTCTGTGGGTTGGTGCCCTGTGACTGTGGTCTGAGGGCTGGTGCCCTGTGACTGGTCTGAGGGCTGGTGCCCTGTGACTGTGGTCTGAGGGCTGGTGCCCTGTGACTGTGGTCTGAGGGCTGGTGCCCTGTGACTGTGGTCTGAAGGCTGGTGCCCTGTGACTGTGGTCTGAGGGTTGATGCCCGGTGACTGTGGTCTGAGGGTTGGTGCCCTGTGACTGTGTGTCTGAGGGTTGGTGCCCTGTGACTGTGGTCTGAGGGCTGGTGCCCTGTGACTGTGGTCTGAGGGTTGATGCCCGGTGACTGTGGTCTGAGGGCTGGTGCCCTGTGACTGTGTGTCTGAGGGTTGGTGCCCTGTGACTGTGGTCTGAGGGTTGGTGCCCTGTGACTGTGTGTCTGAGGGCTGGTGCCCTGTGACTGTGTGTCTGAGGGCTGGTGCCCTGTGATTGTGGTGTGAGGGTTGGTGCCCTGTGACTGTGGTCTGAGGGTTGATGCCCGGTGACTGTGGTCTGAGGGTTGGTGCCCTGTGACTGTGGTCTGAGGGTTGGTGCCCTGTGACTGTGGTCTGAGGGCTGGTGCCCTGTGACTGTGGTCTGAGGGCTGGTGCCCTGTGACTGTGGTCTGAGGGCTGGTGCCCTGTGACTGTGGTCTGAAGGTTGATGCCCTGTGACTGTGGTCTGAGGGTTGGTGCCCTGTGACTGTGGTCTGAGAGCTGGTGCCCTGTGACTGTGGTCTGAGGGTTGATGCCCGGTGACTGTGGTCTGAGGGTTGATGCCCTGTGACTGTGGTCTGAGGGTTGGTGCCCTGTGACTGGTCAGAGGGTTGGTGCCCTGTGACTGTGGTCTGAGGGCTGGTGCCCTGTGACTGTGGTCTGAGGGCTGGTGCCCTGTGACTGTGGTCTGAGGGCTGGTGCCCTGTGACTGTGGTCTGAGGGCCGGTGCCCTGTGACTGTGGTCTGAGGGTTGATGCCCGGTGACTGTGGTCTGAGGGTTGATGCCCTGTGACTGTGGTCTGAGGGTTGGTGCCCTGTGAATGTGGTCTGAGGGTTGGTGCCCTGTGACTGTGTGTCTGAGGGCTGGTGCCCTGTGATTGTGGTCTGAGGGCTGGTGCCCTGTGACTGTGGTCTGAGGGTTGATGCCCGGTGACTGTGGTCTGAGGGTTGGTGCCCTGTGACTGTGGTCTGAGAGTTGGTGCCCGGTGACTGTGGTCTGAGAGTTGGTGCCCGGTGACTGTGTGACCTCTTGTCTCTGCCTTATCAGTCAAGCTGCAAAGTACTTCCATTTAAATTATTAAATTCACTCTTGTGACATTCAGTTTCCTGTTCTAATTTAAGATTTTTTTTCATAAATCTTTAGCCAATCCTCAGTCATCACTAACCTGCCAAGAAAACCTTTCATTATTTCTTCCACAGTGAAACCCTTGAAAAGTTCATCTTTTGTTATGTTGTCCTTCCTTATAGTGGCCATCTTTGTTGTTGACTCAGCTATTGTTTTGAAATAACGACTTTACCTATCCAAATTTTTCACTCACCTTTGCATATTTGTTTTAGTTAGTTTTCAAATTCCTATACCTCCAAGTTTCCTGGGACCACTCACAGTCCTCATCCTGTTCTACAATTTGCTATTATATTTTCATAGGGCTCGTTGATGTAACAGGGAGTTTTCTTGCTGTATTTAATTACCCAAGTGTGGTTACAGGATGTGAGTTACGCTCGCATGTCCCCTCTTCCCAGTACTCTTTGTTAAATAATGCTTTGAAACTATTGACAGTTTTGGCCTTCTCACTTAACTTGTTCCAACCGTCTACCGCTCTGTTTGCAAAAAAAAAAAAAAAAAAAAAAAACTTTCTAATATATTTTTTGGCTCCTTTGTTTTCTTAGCTTGACTCTTATGTCCTCTCGTTCTTGAAGTTGCTGGTTTCAGGAATTCCTCTGTCAATTTGACTGATTCCTGTTATTATTTTGCAAGTGGTGAACTTATTTTTGATCATCACTTTTTCTTCTATTTTATAGCTTTGGCATATTTAACGCCTCTAGCCTCTCCTCATAACTCTTGTTTTTTTCAGTTCTGGAAGCCATTTTGTAGCATGTCTTTGCATCTTTTCCAGTTTATTGGTGCATGCTTCTTGAGATATGGGCACCATACAACTGCGGCATATTTAATTTTTTGTCTCACAAAAGTTGTGAACAGATTCCATTCACCTGGGCATCTGGGCTTTTATTGTGAGCACTTTGTTTGGTATTTCACCATCCATGTATTTAAAATCGATTCTGAAGTTGGAAAGAGTAGCATAGGCTTCTCGCACAATATCCTTTGTATTCCTCTGGCGAGTTTTTTTTTAAGATATGTCCAGCTGGCATTCTCCCAACTGTGGGCTACACAAGACGTGTCAGAGCTACAGAAGCACATAAATCAGGGATCTTTTTGTGTGCATTTTAGCATCCTCTACAACAATACACTTAATTTCTGATGACTATTACTGTATTGATCAAAATACTTAGTTAACCTCTGACCAACTGTGTCTACTGACTAAATGTTACGGATTAACTGGTTAACTTTACTACAGCCTACTACTTTACTACAGCCTACTACTTTACTACAGCCTACTACTTTACTACAGCCTACTACTTTACTACAGCCTACTACTTTACTACAGCCTACTACTTTACTACCGCCTACTACTTTACTACAGCCTACTACTTTACTACAGCCTACTACTTTACTACCGCCTACTACTTTACTACAGCCTACTACTTTACTACAGCCTACTACTTTACTACTACCTCTTTCTTGTTTTAGTGTAACTTTAATAATTAACTATAGTGCAGTTATATTATTAAAGTAAGCTATTGTTTTATAATTTAATTGTTATTTGCTATTACTGTCTCATTTCAGTGATCTTTATTTTATATTATTTGTTTTTATTATATATAGATTTGCATTTTTTCTTTTTCTTCTCTGTTTACCATAATTATTTTATAATCTTAATTATTATTATTACCAGCCCTCTTATGCAAACAATTATAGACCCTGAACTAAACCTCTTATCCAGTGTCTATGACAATCATCACTTTAATGATCAAAACTGCCGTGATTATACGGCACAAGATGTAAACAATGTATTAACACATAATCACAATGTCTCTGTAATTAACTTGAATGTAAGATCTCTAAGCAATCATCACATTGATGATGTTAGTGCCTTGATTCAAACTGTTGACAACAAATTTGTTATACTTACTGAAACGTGGTTAAAAGAGGATACTACACAACTCTTTAACATGCCAAACTACTCAGCAATTCACAACTGTCGACCAATTCAGAGAGGTGGTGGTACTGCTCTTACTACCACCGTGAACTGACATGCTTAAAAGTAATTAGTACTAGAGACTCCTGTGGGGAGTATATCTTTGCCTGTTTCAGAGTCAAGGGTGGCGAGGCTGTCCTGACTGTGGGAGCAGTCTATAGAATTCCTAACACTGATGTGTCTGAATTCAACTCTAACCTTAGAAATCTAATACTAGATAACAGACTGAACAAAAACCATCTAATTATCGCAGGGAACTTTAATGTATCAAGTTTGGAGACTTGCGCACATTTCAGTGCAAGAAGCAAGGAAAATAGTTCTGTCTGAAGGGTAGAGGCAGAGTTGTTTATACGGACTCCCCACTCAAAATATAAGCCATCGCCCATTGCAAGACAACTGCACTTCCAGCTGCACCCGTGGTGCGGTGTTGGAAATCATCAGTGAATATGATTTGAGAGAGAGAATGCTCTGTGGACAGAGCATCAATATGGTTTAAGGCGTTGAGCTTTGTCTCAAGACTAAGTTTGGGCTGATTTCTAATTTGCGTCTTGGGTGGAAAGAGAGGGATTAAAATTTGAAAAGATGTAATCTCCCAGGGTGCAGGAAAGTGCCATTGTTGTCTCTCTTGGCACAAATTATAAATTTGAAACCTTCTGAGTTCAGTTCTAGTTTTAGTTATACATTTGGAACAATGTTGACCTTCAATTAAGAAATTTTGGAGGGCTTCTGTGCAAGGGTTAGGATGAGCTAGCCTAAGCATTTTTATACCAATTTGACAATTTCAGTAACGCGATGAACAACGCTCGAAATTTAAAATCCTTTCTCACGTTAAGTATCTTTGTGGTACGAGGGCACCCAGCAAGGATTATCCTCGAGGCTCCGTTCTCCAATTTTTCAAGCCCTCTAAGCTTTCTTTCAGGCATCAAGGCAACAATTTTGATAATTCTGACATTTGGCACCATAGCCTGAGTGATAACCTGCAACAGCCTTGAGAGCTCTGAGCCTCTCTTTATTCTGACGACAGTCTGAATATAACAGGATCATACAGTGGACACTTCAAGACCAAGGTATTTGAAATTGTTTACATAGTCAAGCTGGGAGCCATCATACCTTGAGGATACCTTGAGGTGCTTCCGGGGCTTAGCGTCCCCGCGGCCCGGTCATCGACCAGGCCTCCTGGTTGCTGGACTGATCAACCAGGCTTTTGGACGCGGCTGCTCGCAGCCTGACGTATGAGTCACTGCCTGGTTGATCAGGTATCCTTTGGAGGTGCTTATCCAGTTCTCTCTTGAACACTATAAGGGGTTTGCCAGTTATGCCCCTTGTGTGTAGCGGGAGCGTGTTGAACAGTCTCGGTCGGGCCTCTGATGATGATAGAGTTCTCTCTCAGAGTACCTGTTGCACCTCTGCTTTTCAACGGGGGTATTCTGCACATCCTGCCATGTCTTCTGGTCTCATGTGGTGTTATTTCTGTGTGCAGATTTGGGACCAGCCCCTCTAATATTTCCACGTGTAAATTATTATGTATCTCTCCGCCTGCGCTCAAGGGAATACAGATTTAGGCACTTTAGTCGGTCCCAATAGTTTAGATGTTTTACTGAGTGGATTCTAGCCGTAAAGGACCTCTGCACGCTCTCCAGGTCAGCAATTTCTCCAGCTGTGAAAGGGGCTGTCATTGTGCAGCAGTACTCCACTCTAGAGAGCACAAGCGTTTTGAAAAGTGTCATCATCGGTATAGCATCTCTAGTGTGAAAAGTTCTTGTTATCCAACCTGTCATTTTTCTTGCAGTTGTGACGGCTACTTTATTGTGTTCTTTAAAGGTAAGGTCTTCCGACATGAGTACACCCAGATCCTTTACATTGCCTTTTCGTTCTATGTTATGATTTGTCTGAGTTTTGTACGTGGTTTCCGTTTTTATATTTTCATTTTTTTCCATACCGCATGAGCTGGAACTTATCTTCGTTAAACACCATATTATTTTCTGTAGCCCATAGAAAGACCTGATCTACATCTGACTGGAGGTTTGCCGTGTCCTCTATGTTGCCTACTCTCATGAAGATCCTAGTGTCATCTGCAAAGGATGATACAGTGCTATAGGTTGTGTTCTTGTCTATGTCCGATATGAGGATGAGAAAAAGTACTGGAGCAAGCACAGTACCCTGGGGGACTGAGCTCTTAACGGTTGATGGGCTGGATTTTATTTTGTTGACTATTACACATTGGGTTCTGTTGGTCAGGAAATTGTAGATCCATCTGCCTATTTTTCCGGTAATTCCTTTTGAGCGCATTTTATGTGCAATAACACCATGGTCACATTTATCAAAAGCTTTTGCGAAATCTGTGTAAATTACATCAGCGTTTTGTTTGTCTTCCATAGCATCTAATGCCATATCATAGTGGTCCAGCAACTGCGACAGGCAAGAGCGCCCTGTTCTGAAACCATGTTGTCCGGCGTTATGGAGATGCTGTGCTTCCATGTATTTTGTGAGCTTACTTCTTAGCACTCTCTCAAAAATTTTTATGATGTGCGATGTTAACGCTACAGTTGCATCTGCGAACAGCTCCTCCCTGCCTGGGTGGGCGCCGATTGTGTATCTTTGTTTTCTCTGCTGAGATGACTAAACCTGTCCTGACATGAATCGAATACAGAGTTAAGAGTGTTCTTAGTGTTAGCACACCCAATGGTGTGTATCCACAACAGCATAGCTAATGATGTGAAAACCTGAACCCGACCAATGCCAGTACTTAAAATAACTCTTTCAGTGCCTGAGCCTAACCTAACTTAACTTAACTTTGTCCAAGGTGCTGTCTGCCTTACCATTTACCTAATGTTCTCTCATTCATATGATCTTCTAAATAATCCGTCAAGTCTCCATGCACTTATCCAAGCATCTACTCAGTATCATTGTAAAATTTTGCTCTTAAATCTAATCTTACCCTATTTTTTTAAATTTAAATTTAATTGTATTGATTTATGTCATCTATTGTAAAGTAATTATTGATATTCTAACAGAAACTCTGGCTAAATAAAGACTATACCCAACTCTACAACTTAGCTGGTTATAAAGCCATTCATAACTGTTGGCCAAATAAAAAAGGTGTGGCACAGCTATATATTACCGTGATACATTTATCTGCAACAGGATTATTAGTGACAGAGATGACTACTGTGAATATACTTTTGCTCAGTCTACAATTAAATCCCTTAACTCCTCATTGACTATGGGAGCCATCTATAGATTTCCCAATACTAACATAGCTTCTTTCTCAGACAAACTAAGTAATCTTATAAATAAATAAATAAATAAATATGTTTATTCAGGAAAGGTACATACATAGAGAGATTTACATAAGTTGATCGATTTATAGATAGAGCTAGTACATTACAATGCCTAAAGCCACTATTACGCAATGCGTTTCGGGCAAGAAAACATTAATATCTAAACTTAATGCTAATTGAACAAAAAGAATAAAATGTTTTGAGAACAGAACAAAAAAGGTACAAAAAAAGGGGGGGAACATGACTGAAAAGCAGCACAAATACATAATGTAGACAAACAGCGTTGAATAAGAAAAAAAATAATAAGACATGGGTTGACAATAGAGGGGTAAGGTAGGTTACAGGGAGGTGAACAGGTAGTGTTAGTTTAATCTTAAACTGGTTGAGAGCTGTACAGTCTTTAACATGGTTGGGAAGGTCATTCCACATCTGGGTCCCTTGATTTGTAGAGCATTTCTAGTTTGGTTAAGTCGTACTCTTGGAATATCAAAACTGTATTTATTTCTGGTGTGGTGCCTCATGGGTTCTGTTACAGCTTTCAATGAAGCTTTTGAGGTCAGGATTGGACTTACAGTTCAGCGTTTTATATATGTATATACACATGAGAGAATGTGCAGTGACTTAATATCTAACATATTGAGAGATTTGAGTAGGGGTAAGGAGTGATGTCTGGGGCCAGAGTTGGATATTGTCCTAATAGCAGATTTGTGTTGGAGTAATTAGAGGACGTAATGATTTTGGGTAGTAGTAGAACCCCAAGCACAAATACCATTAGTTGGAATATGGATAGATGAGGGAGTAATAGAGAGTCACCAGGGCGGGTCGGGGTACATAATATCTGATCTTGGAAAGAATGCCAACAGTTTTGAAACTTTTTTGATATATTTAGAATGTGTCCCTGGAAATTAAGGTTGTGATCAATGAGAACGCCAAGGAATTTGCCATCTAATTGTTACAAATTTGGGTATAGTTAATCTTGAGATTTATTTGGTTAGAGGATTTATTGCCAAACCGAATATAGAAAGTTTTGTCAATGTTAATGGGGTGAGTTTTGTTGGCAGTTAGCCAAAGATGACTTTATTAAGCTCGGTATTTACTGTGGCATTTAGAGCAAGGGGGTCAGGACTGGAGTACTGGAGTAAATGAAGGTTGTGTCGTCAGCAAATAGAATTGGTCTAAGGTGTTGCGAGGGGAGGTATTTGGAAGGTCATTAATGTAGATGAGAAAGAGAGGAGAGGGCCAAGTATACTGCCCTGTAGAACACCAATGTTGATGGGTATCGGTAGGGTAGGACAAATTGAATTGTTCACAGAACCATACTGGAGTCGATCAGTAAGGTAATGATTTGAGGTATTGCAGGGGAGAAACCTCTGACTCCATAATGATGTATTATTTAAGAAGACGATGTTTGTGCGTTCACAATTGTGTCAGAAATGCCTTACGGGCTAGGTCCACAAATAACCCCCCAACATGGGGAACTCATTTTTATGCAAAGAGCTGATCAGAAATTAAGTTAATCATACTATTAAGTTCATCGTTAGTGCTTTTTTGTAGGTCTGAAAGCCATATTGGCAAGAGCTAGTATATTGTGCCTTGGCTAGATAAGAGTAGAGCTGCTTTGAGAGTAGATTTTCAAGAAATTTTTTATAGTTATGCAGGGCAGGATTGATATAGGTCTGTGTTTGTTAACATCTGTGGGATCACCACATTTGTGGACAGGGGTTACTCGTTTTTTTTTTTAAGAAAGATCTGGAGGAAGGTTTGGAGTTCAAGTGACTTGTTGAAGAGGAAAGCAATTGCAGGGGCCAAAGATCTGGAGTTTTTTTTGTAAATTAAAGTTGGTGTCTCATCAAGGGCACTAGACTGTGTTTTAAGGGAAAGGATTATCTCATGGACTTCAGTGGATGGAATAGTAGGCCTTTAGGTCTACAGAGACTGTGGGGATAGTTAGCCTGCTAAGGTAGTCCT
>WNGS01009122.1:35043-45629 GCA_020271785.1 Procambarus virginalis
ATCAAATTTCCGGCATATATATATATACATCATGAAGACCATACACAGGCATTTATATTAATATTATAGAGATCAATACACAGGCATTTATATCGATAGATTATAGAGATCAATACACCAATATCTGGTTTACTACCAATATATATATAAAATAATACTCACTGTAGATTAATATAGTCACAGTAATTCTCTGATGAATCTTGGTGCTTGCACACACCCACACATAGATATATATATGTAAACTGATACTGTGAGCGCTCTGGGTAGCCTCACCACATACTGTGCTCTCTGAGACTTAAACTCAAGTGAGACTTGCTCACGACATATAAAATATTCTGACAAGAATATGTAAGCTACTAAAGGGAAATGGGAGGGTAACTGTAAACACCTACTTCACCTATCCTAGGATGACAGTTAGGTTGTAGCTCCTGGACCAGGCTCTCGCCTCGTCCACCATCCAGAAACACAAGCCCCACGCCCTTAGGTGTCGCGTCTCACCGCTTCTGTACACAGCAGGTCCGTGCTCCTTCCTCTACAGTACGTCGCAGGGTCGAAGTCGGTCTCCTGGCCGTCAACTTTCCTCCCAACTACGGCAGCCAGCCTACGTCTCGGCGGTCGTCGTACGTTTCCCACATAGTTCTTGTCACTGTACTCCCAGAGTAACTGTTTCTCACCACTACGAAGTCACGGTGAAGTTACCAGCCGTACCAGACGATGCTGCTTAAGCTTCACACGCACAGCACCCGACTTCAGAGCACTTGAAGCTCACAACACTGTCAATTCCCTCGTCGTCTAGATATATCGCTAGGTATTTGGGAAGACTTCTCGCCGTGCTTGCATCCAACTGTTGACTCGTAGTTCCACGAAGGTGGGGTTACTACTGTCCAACTGACAGGATCGTCGATCACACGTTCAACCTGGTTGGCAAGGCTGTCAACCCGGTTCACTCACGGTGGGTGGCCCGGCCACTAAGCTGTCTCTTATACTGGTGAACTGCCAACGACGACACACGTCGATGCCCGGCCCACTTCTTGCAACACACCTGTCCCCTGAGCACTTGTTGCTCAATATCTGTCAATTCCTTATCTGAGCCACTTCTGGTTTGCAGGAAGACCTCACAGAGTGCGTGCCAAACAACTGGAGACGCTTAAATCCACCGGAGTTCGGTAATCCGTACTCTGACAGGAGACCGATCGCGCGTCCTCCTCCAACTCTCGCGTGTTCGTGAAAGACTGATGTCGCCTGCGCCAACACGGGCGGACCCCCTATGCCTATGTGACGTCCACTTTCCAAAGTTGGTTTTCATTGGCTCACAGTGCCATGTCGCTGACGGTGACCCAATCTGGCGCCACTGGACGTCACACAGTTTTGGCGGGAGAACAGACTTGCCAGCGCCATCTTTGCTCCCTAAAGGGCCAATTTTTTTTTTTTTATTAATTCCTTAGGTACATCTGCATTAGTGCAGCTACCCTAGACTATATGAAGTGGAGTACAGTGTGTCAAAAAGCTAACTAGTTGATGCTAGAAAATCCCCATCACACAGGATGGTTAGTCATACAGAGGCATGTGATAAGCAGTCTGCACTGGCAGATTCCGGATGCATTTTGAGGATATCATCAACACAGATTGAATAAGGTAGCAGTGGTAATAAAGGTCCCCATCTCGCAGGATGGTTAGTCATACAGGGCCATATGTTTAGTAGCCTGCACTGGCAAATTTTGGGTACACTGTGAGGATATCTTCAAGAATACGAGAGTGAATAAAGTAATTGCAAAGCTCCAGGTACCTCATGCCAACTGGTCTGAAAGGTCTAATAACTGGGCATTCAGTGATGTAGTGCGGGAGATCGTGCCGTAGTTCCTGCTCACAGAGTTTGCAACTGGAGTGCTCAGGATTGGGAGATCCGTCACCTGCAGCCACCTGCCACAGGTAACGGTAACCCAACCTGATCCTTGCAACCACTGTGTCGCACAGTCTAGTGGACGTTTTGTGCTGCCCATAGATGTAGGTTTCAGATCTGAACAAATCATAGCTTTTTATACTAGTACTTTCAGGTCGTTGGGAGTCAGTAAGTTCTTTCCTATCAGATCTGAATGTTTGGATCAATACAGTTTTGACAGCAGAGATGGGGATACCTAGATCTAAGTCAACTTCAAACTTGTTACACGCTAATTTGGCTGCAATGTCTGTTTCATTATGATGGGTTATATTTATGTGTGAAGGTATCCATACAAAGGAAATTCGAGACCCTTTACTCTGTGCATCAATTAGGTCATTTATAATTGGGAGTATGAGGTTCTTGCTATCGATCTTCCAAGAGAAGTTTTCGATTGCTTGAAGAGCAGACTTTGAATCACAGAATATTATTCCTCCTCCAATGTTTTTTAATGTACTGGTAGCTAAGTGTAATGCTGCTAGTTCTGCTTGTGTGGAGGTCAGCCAGTTGTTTAACCTGACACTGACAGTCTTTGTGCAAATATTATTTCTATAAACCTACATGCTGCTGCAGTCCGTCCAGTAGAGGATTGGACTGAGCCGTCGGTGTAGACACAGTGCTCGTGAGATCTTAAACCCTCGATGGAGGAGGCAATTGTTTCAAGAGTGACAGCTTTGAGAAGAGCAAGATTCTCATTATCTTTCTTGGTGACAGGTGTGTATGATACTTGAATGGTGGGGTACAGATAAAGAGGAATATCAGAGATAGGTAGATTGCACTTAAAAGGGATGTTAAGTATGAGGAGATTGTAAGCATTGTTCCTCAGCCATTTATCATAAAAGGAGTGAGTTGGTATATCGGCACCGGTCAATAGGGTGTTAACAGCACTAAATAATTTGTCTCTGAGCAATGCAGGAGATGTAGGGTCTCTCATGACTTTAAGGCAAAAGGTGGTGTTGACTTGCATTATTCTCTCTTGTATGGTTGGAAGCTTCAGTTCTTCCCGCATGTTGATGATTCTTGTGCATCTTGGGGCACCAAGAATTATCCTCATGGCCTCATTCTGTACTACTTCAAGTTTCTCCAACACAGAGGAGGGGAAATTAATTAGGTGCAGAGCATTATAATCAACGAGAGATCTAACAAACATCATATAGAATAGTCTAGCATATTTAATATTGATACCAATATTCCTACCAGTAAGTGTTTTCAATGGTTTTAGTCTTTCTTTTAACCTACAGAGTAGATCATTTACAATGTCACTGTTAATACCAACTCCAAGGTATTTGTGCTGCCTACACGTTTCAATGTTCTGGTTGTTGACCTTGAAAGTTATAGGGACACGAGTATTCTCTCGGGGATGGAGAACTCTGGATTTAGTTATAGAGATAACAAGACCACATTCAATGCTTTTAGCAGCGAATGAATCAAGTAGAGCTTGCAGTCTAGTTTGGGAATTTGCAACAATGCATATATCATCGGCATAACAAATGACGGCTTCATCAGGTAGTGTGGGAATATCAATTGTTAATTTATGCATCAGAACATTGAACAGTGTAGGACTTAGCACTCCACCCTGGGGTGTACCCAACTCAAAGCGTGCACAAAGTTTACTTTTGACCCCCTTGAAAAGGACTGAGGCGGTTCTGTTACTCAGGTAACCCCTGAGCCATGTCAACAGTCTTCCCTTAACTCCAAAAGAGGCTAGCTGTTCTAGGATTATTTCTCTGTTTGCTGTATCAAAGGCAGTTTGGAGATCAATAAATGCCGCCTGAGAGTTTGGTCCCTCTCTGATAAAATACTCAGCAAAGCAAGTTTGTGTGCTTCTTCCAGGAAGGAAACCATACAGGTTAGGGGCAAGGTGGGGCTTGATTTGAAACATTAGTCTGTCGAGAATAATTCTCTCAAGAACTTTACACATGCACGACGTCAGAGAAATGGGTCTAAATTTTTGTGAATTAGGCTTGGGTATGGGTATTATGAGTGCCTGTGTCCAGCGGTCAGGTAAGACACCCTGCCTTAGACTTTGATTAAACAATTCTAGCAGAGGGCTATTTGGCAGCTCAGCAAGTACTCTCATGGTGTTGTATGTGATGCCATCCTCTCCAGGAGAGGTAGCCTTACCTTTCTTGAGTGCATGTTTAATTTCAAAGGGGGTTATGCCATAGTTATCATCAGGCCCTATTTCACTACAGGCAATTTCAATATTGAAGTTACGATTTATTTTGGTACTAGCCAGATAGTTTTGCACATCTAGGGGCAGGCTGCTTATACTAGCAGTGCTTGCATATTGCTGAAGCAGCATGTCGGCATAGTCTACGGGTGAATGGTGATCAAGTTGACGACTGCTAGGACGAGAAATCTTTTTAATTTTATTCCACATTTGGGATGAGGATGTTGCATGATTGATGCCTTGCAAAAACTGTTCCCAGTGCTGGTTATACACCTGTTCCTTTAGCTCTCTAAACTCTCGGCTGGCTTTAAGAAATATGTTGAGGGTGTCAGCTGTTTTATGTGTTTTATACTGCTCAGCTAGGAATAGAACTCTGTCATGCAGGGCTCAAGGCGTGAGTCAGTGAACCACCTCTGTCCCTTCCTCACTGGTTTGGGTCTTGTGGATTTTACAACATTGTCATAAAAAGCGGTTACTTCAGTGACCAGGTCCTCATATAATGCATTGACGGTAGTAAAACAGTAAGTGTTATACCATTCAGAAATGCGGAATTTGAAGAGCATGTGTAAATTTTCAGGGATATTAATTACTTTTTTTGCAAAGTTTGGGGTTTGAGATTATTGATAGTGTATGAACTGAATATGGCAAAGTGATCACTAACTAATTCATGAACAATTGATCCTCCGACAGCATTATCAATGAGACCGTGACCAATGACATAATCAAGCCTGCCACCCATGAGGTGTGTGACGTTAGAGGAGTCAAAGTTGAATACGGACATGTTATTATCTCTTAAGTATTTTACAAAGACTCTGCCATTCCTGTTTGTTTTGGTGTCACCCAGGCTAGTGTGTCTAGCATTAAAATCACCCATTACAATGGTTTGAGAGCTGCTGGTAATTTTTGGGAGAGAGGCTTCCACCATTTGATCACACCTTACATATACATTAACTAAGTTAAGAAACCCGGTCGCTGTAGCAATCTGAAACTGCTGATAATATGAGTCGTCACTTTTGTGGTTTTTAACATGTTTACACACTAGGTTACTTTTAACATACGTCAAGATACCGACATCATGTGAACCAACATTTGAGAAAGCTACATAACCTGAGAGTTTGGGTGGCGATTTATTTTTTTGTGTTTGCAGTGTATGGTTCCTGCAGGCACAGTACATCAGTGTTGTTGGCACCAGCGTACATCATTAGATCATACAGCCTCCTTCGCACGCTTCTCACATTCCACGTGAGAAATTTAAGAGTGAGTTCATCGCGAGTAATGGTGTTTATAAAGCTGACGAAGAGAAGTGTTTACAAGATTCACAAGTTGTAGACCATTGCATACAAATGATAATTGTTCACGGTCACCAATATCAAAGAGTTCTCTCATGTTTCAAGGTCAACTGGTTGCCTGTACCTTTCCTAACATCTACAATAGTCACAAGCGGCATAGTTTGGAATGAGTTCTTGAGCGCATTTGTTAATTATAGCTAAGACAGACGGGTTTTCATATGTTTCACTCGCCACAGCAGCACCTGCATCACTGGAGGAGACGTCAAGACTTGCTGGAGGCGTGTCAACACTTACATCCCTGGATGGGGGGTCAATATTTGCTTGAGACGTGTCAACACTTACATCACTGGATGGGGGGTCAATACTTGCTTGAGACGTGTCAACACTTACATCACTGGATGGGGGGGGGGCAATACTTGCTTGAGACGTGTCAACACTTACATCACTGGATGGGGGGGCAATACTTGCTTGAGACGTGTCAACACTTACATCACTGGATGGGGAGGCAATACTTGCTTGAGACGTGCCAACACTTACAGCACTGGATGGGGGGGCAATACTTGCTGGAGGCGTGTCAACACTTACAGCACTGGATGGGGGGGCAATACTTGCATGAGACGGGTCAACACTTACATTACTGGAAGGCATGTCACTAGAAACTTGGACGTTCGCTTCACTCAGGCTGGCGAGATGATCGCTTGAACACTGTCTCAGGCCGTCCATCGTGATCGTAGCATAAATGCTGTTGAGACCATTTTCAATCTTCGTGAGTGTTTCTTGGAGCTTATTGACAGTAATTTCTATTTTGTTCATGCGAGCTGGAAGTTCTGACACCTCCCTCTGCAGGCTGGCGTCAGGCGTCCCAGGTAGGCGAGGGAAGGTTGTCAGGCTGTTGGTGTCAGGAACGGTGGTGGGGTTATCCCGGGTGGGGGGGTTGACTGGGGTGGTGGAGGGTTGCCTCACTGTGCTGTGCGGGGGAGGCCGCTTTTCACAGTCTTTGTGCCAGGCCGTCACACCCTCCCGCAAGCACCTGGAACATTTTTGCTTGGTGGCTGAGGAGGAGGCCTCATCGGTCCCAGGGGCGTGGTCTTTATGGGGGCATTCTTTAGTGAGATGACTGGCTGCACAGAAGGCACAGGTGCCTGAAGATTGACAGTGCTTGGCTACGTGACCAAAGTCTTGACAGTTAAAACACATGACAGCTGAGGACACCCAGGGTGTTATGGGGCAGGCTGGCGGTGTCTCATGTTCCCAGACGATGACAATCCTGTTGAGTGGCATGCCCCCAGAAGTGATGCGTCTTGCACTGTACACACCTGGTAGGTCTTTAGCATGGGAGATGTCAAGGTCACGAGGGTAGGATGTGTCAAGGTACTCTCTGTACCTCCTGGACCTCTCAGGAGAGTCTGCTTTACTGAATGTGATGCCACCCACTTGACCTTGGAGTAGGGCCGAGATGGTGGCTTCATCGGACCTGGCTATATAGATGTAGGGCGAGGCGTGTCTAGGGATTATGAGGTCTATGGCATCAGGAAAATGACTAGGAAGGTCACGCCTCATCCAGGAGTACCTCTGGTCACTGGTAACGTGAGATGGAAATGCCAGCCTTGCATATTTATTACGGGGTGCTAGGGTGGGTCGTGTTGCCCCTCCCGTTGTGGGGGTGACATTGGTCGTCTTGACAGAATTGTTACCGTCCCTTAACCTTCTCTCTTTACGTAAGGTCTGCCGGCTTTTGTATACAGTAAAACTACCATCCGGGCTGCTTCATCACTTGACCTGGTGCCCTCCTCATGCATGGCCATATTGGGATGGAGTGATTGGCCATGCTGTAAGTCATGTGAGGTGGTGGCCGAAGTGGACGCAAATGCGTCTGAAGCATTTTGAGGAGGGTCGCTGAGGGTGGCCCCAGTAGGCGGGAGGGAAGTGGCCATAGTTGCCAGAGTCACAACATGAAGTGACAAGACACGTCAGCATCTATCACAGAGTGGGAGCACTGCAGGCTATGGCCTGGACCCAGAACAACAGCGGCTACTAGTCATAGTGCAGAGACAAGATGAATAGTTCAGACACCATTCAAGCAAGCCCAGGTGTATACTCGGTCAGCTGGCAACACTGCTGAGGGTACCGCACTGGTAGTGAGGTACGACTAGAGTGGCAGGTACAGAAAGTGCCACTCTGATACCTACTTTATACACACACACACACACACACTTAATAGTCCTCTACACTGTGTGTAACACTGCACTGGTACCACCAATCACTGAGGCATCTGTACAGTGGTATGCGAGTGGTCCGTTCGTGTCACCGTGTCCAGGCTGTACAGGGGGAAATACAGCTTAGGGGAACGGGGCAATAGGGGCTAAAGTCCCAGCGCCCGGGGTACCACCTCAGGCGTCTGACCAGGCGCGAGGTGAGGGGGAAGCGGCCATGTCCCCACTGCCCAAGGCGCCACTTCAAAACATAAGTATTGTTTGTCCCGATATCTGGTCAACTTGCACTGCTCACTACTTTGAAACCTTGGAGAAAACTTCTAGTAGTTAGTTGGTATATATCACTGCTAGGTTGTGAAATCCTTAAGGCCGTCTGTACCACTTTAGCAGTAAATCCATGTGGAGGGGGTAGGCCTACACGTCTACCCCGCACCAGGGTAGCGTCGACACTGTAGGACGGTGGACTGTAGGGGGTTCCAGGTAAACTCTACGGCCAAATTTTGTTCGTTTTCAAAATTATGCATTTTTCAAAGGCCATTTTCTGAGAATATGTTCTTAGAAGTTTGTTAAGAGTTCTTAGAGGGGAAAATTCAAAATTTTTCAGAGTTTAGTTTTTATGAAAATTTTTAGAGTTCATATAATCATAGGAGTTTATTTAAGAGTATATGACCAAAATTTGAAAAAAAGTTCACTTTCAGAGAATATTGTCATAGAAGTTTTGTTAAGGAAAACAGACATCTTAGCCATGACTTTTAGTTTTATATCTATTTGCAGCTGTTATGTGTAAAGACCGAAATTGAAAAGAGATCAGTTTAAACACCAAAAATTATTCAGAGACCATATGAAGACCGATTTTCAACAGAGACCATTTGAAGACCTATTTTCTTCAGAGTCTATTTAAGACAGAGATTATGTTAGACTCATATATTGTCAGAGTCCAGTAAAGACAGAAAATCAGTAAATTCGTCAGTGTCCAGTAAAGACCGAAAATTAGCCACTGTGCAGTAAAGACCGAAAATTAGCCAGAGTCCAGTTAAAGCCCGAAAATTAGATATAGTTCAGTTTAAGCCCCAAAATTCGTCAGGGTCCAGTTAAGGCAAAAGTTAGTCAGAGACAATTTTAAGACCGAAATAATTCAGAGTTTTACTTATACCTACATTCTTAAAGAGTTCTTATGGAAGAAATTCAAATATTATCAGAGTTAAATTGAGACCAAAACTTTTTTCAGAGTTCAGTTTTATGAAAATATTTCAGAGTTATATAATCATAAAAGTGTATTTAAGAGTGTAAGACCGAAATTTGAAAAAGACCATTTTCAGACCAAAATTTGTTAGAGACCGCATTTATAAGTGTAGTTTCGCTACTAACAGCCCAATGTTAGCCCAATTCTAATCAGTCTTATTTCGTATGTTGTAAAATAGATCAAGTCAATAAGCAAGTTCTAGCTCCTGTCCCCCATCTTAGTCCTCTTGTCGTATATTCAGTACGAACAGTCCATTCCCCCTGAAATTTTAAACAGTCATTTTCAGACGTAGTAAATCAAATCAAGTCAGTAAGCAAGCTCCAGCTCATGTCCCCGCCTTACTATATCCTCATAACTTTTTTACTAACAGTCCATCCCCCTGAAATTTTAAACCGTCATATTTCAAACGTAGTACAATATGACAATTTAGTTACCGAGCTCCAGCTCTCGTCCTCGACCTTAGTTTCCTCTCGTATCTTCGTTAATAACTCATCAATTTTCCTGAATTTAAACCCCCCATACTTTTAACTAAATAAGTAACGAAAACACAGTTAACAAACTCTAGCTCCTGTTCCCTATCTTAGTTCCGTCTCATATCTTCGTTAATACCCGAACAATTTTCCTGAAATTTAAGCCTGCCACACTTTTAAATGAGCAAGTAAAGAAAAACCAATTACCAAGCTCCAGCTTCTTCCCTCCACTTTAACCCTCTCTCATATTTCGTTACTAGCAGATCAATTTCCCTGAAATTTAAACCCCTGTATTTCAGACACAGTAAATAAGTTCCAAACATTACCGAGCTCCATTTCTGTTCCTACCTTAGTTCCCTCTCGTATCTTCTTTAGTATCAAACGAAATCTCTTAAAATTTAAAACGTAGCTATTTCAGATGCAGTAAATAGGCCAAGACAATTATGAGTTTCAATTTTGTCCTTTCCGTAGTTTCGCTCATGAAATTGACTACTACTATCAACCATTCCCTGAGATTTAAAAGAAAAAAATACTACATTTCACCCCCTGGTAAAATAAATCAGAGCACTTACCGAGTTTCAGCTCTCATCCCTGCCTTAGTTCGCTCCTGTAAATTCCCTACTATCAGTCCAAATCCCCTGAGATTTAAACCCACTATATTTCAGATCCCTGTAAAATATCAAGAAGTAAATTACAGAGTTTTAGCTCTGGTCCTCCAATTTTAGTTCATCAAATTAATTCGGATCAAGTCCCTCTCCAGTCTATCAAGTAAACATGATGACCTTTAATACCCTATTTGTACTCATCTATGTAAATAATCACCAACGTGCTAATATTCACGCGGTCAGATCGCACCTTACCTTTTGTTTACTCAACAAGCAATAATCACACTTTCAGAAATCACACCTTTCCATTTTCCTCCCTCACATTTCCCCCCCTTACCTTCCCCAACTCCCTTTCGTCCTTATCTCCCCACACCCTTTTTTCCCCCCTTACCTTCTCATCCCTTACCTCCCCTTTCATCTTGCCCATTTCCCAACTTATCCAACCCTTCAATAATCGTATTTGTATATTTTATCTATATTCAATGTGTTCTTTACACACTCTCCTATGTTTTGTATTTTCACTCCATGTTCAGCAGTGGGTGTTTCCCAGCATGTTCAGTTCATATTTTTCACCAGTTTTCCTCCATATTCTGTTTTTTTTGCCATTTTCCCTGTATGTTCACTGTGTTCTTTGTCATGTTTTCATGTACATCACAT
>WNGS01009124.1:20068-22568 GCA_020271785.1 Procambarus virginalis
GTGGGGGTGGACGAGCTGGCTATAAGCTAGTTTCTACCATACCAATAACAGGCACTTCGGGTCGTAGCTGCTCAAGGAGCAGCAGTTATCAGCCAAGACAAAAATACTTGCATAAAAAGTTTCTCACGTGAAATAAGTTTTACAAATACAACAAGGTTGATGTTCTAACTATTCCTTACTATATCCATAGTGTTCACAACACAAACTTGTATTGTAATAACCTTAGATAACGGGCGATCATCCGCGCTCTATTCATCAACTTCAAAGTTCGCTACAAAGTTGCAAAACTTGTACAACACTAATTTATATTAAGTGAAGGAGCATTTCAGGCTTCCTCACCGTCGCAAAATGTCACAAAAGTTATCTTGTACAATAAAATTCACAACCAAACAATTGTGCCAAGTTGAAGAGCTTCTGAGGTCTTTCAAAAACTTTTTGTAAAACATTAAAATTACCAAAGTTTATCCAAACGAGGGCATATATGGCCTTCCGTAACGATCCCACAGCTAACAACCATTGTACAACCAAACACAGATCTCGGCCAAGAAGTTCAGTGTCTCCAAGTTCCTCTATATCACTTTACAATCACAATCCATCACGAAACATCAAAACCTTTCCACAAGCTTGCCGGCCCTTGCAACACAACACAACCGTTCCCGGAAGGTGCCAGCGATAGTCCAGCGTCACACAGCTTAGCCACAGTGCCATCAAGTGCCACTCTTGCAACATCTCCGCGGCCCCATGTGGCTCTCTCACTCCCTGCTGGAACGGCTGGGCCGGGAATGGGCCAGCGTGTGGCAGGCCGGGCCCTTTGAAAGGTGCGGCAGCGTTCCAGGCGCTGGAAGTTGCTGGCGCTCGCTGGATCCTGGAACGTGACCGAGGCACAGCTGACCCTCGGGGGTATAAACCACCTTTTTTATCGCCGCAAACGTTCATTTCTATCGACTTAGGTCTCCACCTCGCCACGGCGTCTCTTCACCCCACACTGATCTAGATTAGATTTTTTTATTTTTGGAGCGGGGCCTGGCGTGGTTGGTGGAGGCGAAATAATCGATGGTGAAGGCTATTATTAACATAATACTAGGAGCTGCCGCCTCACTCAACCGCCACACATTAAAATGAAACAATGGTAAAACTATGTTGATCTCTTTGACTGTGATCAACAGGCTATTGTCATCCACCTGTGACCTTGAACCTCAGCGCAACTGCAGATTTATTTATATATTAATTAAAGATTAAAGACATGTTTCTAGTATCAAAATGTCAAACAAACAGCTCAATAAACTCGCCGCTCGGGGCAAAATTTTAGAAAATTCAAACAACGAAATTTTCTTCATTGAATGACATCTGACTTTTATAAGGATTAAATATCGCCCTTAAACGGTGAACAGATGTCAAGGGGAAAAGTTTATTTTACGTAAATAAACACCACACACAGACCGTGTGCACACACAGACACAGACACACACACACACACACACACACACACACACACACACACACACACAAGAGTGGTAGACGGTTGGAACAAGTTAGGGGAGAAGGTGGTGGAGGCCAAGACCGTCAGTAGTTTCAAAACGTTATATGACAAAGAGTGCTGGGAAGACGGGACACCACGAGCGTAGCTCTCATCCTGTAACTACACTTAGGTAATTACACACACTGGTGTACATGAACACAATGATTGTCTTGAGGTTATCTTGAGATGATTTCGGGGCTTTAGTGTCCCCACGGCCCGGTCCTCGACCAGGCCTCCACCCCCAGGAAGCAGCCCGTGACAACTGACTAACTCCCAGGTACCTATTTACAGCTAGGTAACAGGGGCATCAGGGAGAATGAAACTCTGCCCATTGCTTCTCTCCGGCGCCCGGGATCGAACCCGGGACCACAGAATCATGCGTCCAATGTTCTGTCCGCTTAGCCTGGTGTACATACAGGCATTAAAGCTAATTCGATTCAGAATAGTAAATATAAATATGATAAAAGCTTGAGACATAAGTCACTGCGTAAATCTACGAACATTGGGAAGGCGGGGGCCAGGAGCTTAGCTCAACCCTGCCAGCACATCTAGGTGAGTACACACGCTAGTGTACATCTCCAACCAGTAAACTTAGACAATAATAATTATGATAATTCGTTCACGGTACAGTTGTACAGAACACGTACATGTACGTGGTACACTGTACACGGACATGACGTGTCACTGTACACGGACATGACGTGTCACTATACACGGACATGACGTGTCACTGTACACGGACACGACGTGTCACTGTACACGGACACGACGTGTCACTGTACACGGACACGACGTGTCACTGTACACGGACACGACGTGTCACTGTACACGGACACGACGTGTCACTGTACACGGACACGACGTGTCACTGTACACGGACACGACGTGTCACTGTACACGGACACGACGTGTCACTGTACACGGACACGACGTGTCACTGTACACATACACGACGTGTCACTGTACACATACACGACGTGT
>WNGS01009124.1:27568-39154 GCA_020271785.1 Procambarus virginalis
GGGATCGAACCTCTGGACCCCAAGGACACCCACACACGACCAACTGAATTACAGTGAGTAACAAGTCTGGCAAACTCAATCTGTTGCCGTAGGTGGTGTTTGGATAGCAGGTTCCTGTGTGACGTATGTGTGTGGGGTGTAGAGTACGTCGTGACGTATCACAGATGACGTAGAGACCACAGACGTTCAGTGTTAGGTCAGGTAATGTCTGTCTCACCGTCCCATTACACAGCTACTTACCTTATCTACTACTCCTTTCCTAGCTTATCCCTGCCCTCTCTTTCTACTGCATCTTCCCTCTCTCCTACCTACAGCTTCACCCTCCCTCTTTTGCATCCTCTTTAGCTGTGTCGTAAACCGTACCTCTACTAGCTCTCTCTCTCTCTCACACTTCATAAAGTACATCATGAAACAGAGAGAAAGATCTAGGAGTTGATACGGTATCGTCACCACCGTCTGAGTGTGGCATGATAATTCCAGCGCCATCTATGAGTCTGCACTCAAACTCCCCTGATATTGGATGCTACGTGGACAACGCCATCTGTTGGTGGTGGCGTGACAGCGGCAAATGGCCCTTGGTGTCCTGCCTTGGTCAGAGAGAGAGGTCGTTGTGCATGACCTCTGGTGGTGGGCGTTTCAAGACCAGCATCATGTAGATTGTGCTACAGAGCATAATGTCAACTCCCCGGTAAGTGTTACCTCCTGGTTATCCCAGACTACCGTTCATTTAATTGATGACGTTTCATGTCCACAGATGTGGAGGCTGTCATACTGAAGACGGTAGTTTACCTTGGGCAGTCCACGTTCTCTCAGCTTGGTCCTGGAAGACGACTCAGTAAGCTGGCCGCCGATCCGAAACAGTGTGTGTGTAAGCTGCTGATTCATGTAGTGTTGGGAGACATTGCCGTACTCCGGGATTGGCTTAGAAGAGTAATGGACGACAATACAGTGTCTGGTTGATACCTGGTTGATACCTGGTTGATACCTGGTTCTGGGAGTTGTTCTACTGCCCAAGCCCGGCCCGAGGCCAGGCTTGACTTGTGAGAGTTTGGTCCACCAGGCTGTTGCTTGGAGCGGCCCGCAGGCCCACATACCCACCACAGCCCGGCTGGTCCGGAACTCCTTGGAGGAATAAATCTAGTTTCCTCTTGAAGATGTCCACGGTTGTTCCGGCAATATTTCTTATGCTTGCTGGGAGGACGTTGAACAACCGCGGACCTCTGAAGTTTATACAGTGTTCTCTGATTGTGCCTATGGCACCTCTGCTCTTCACTGGTTCTATTCTGCATTTTCTTCCATATCGTTCACTCCAGTACGTTGTTATTTTACTGTGTAGATTTGAGACCTGGCCCTCCAGTATCTTCCAGGTGTATATTATTTGCCTGTTGTGAAGCGCTGCTAGCCGGTCGCTAGAGGCTTCTGCCAGGGTTTACTACCCCTGTATTGGTTGTTTTGTGACCCCGTTCAGCGTGTGGTTGAGGTCTTCTGCCAGCGAGTGGCTGGAGAGCGATAGCGAGGTATAGGCACCTGTGATACTGCGTCGGTGGGCTGGCCCACGGAAGAGGTGAACTCGCCACTGTTTCCCAGTATGAGCGGACGAGGTACTGGGTGCTGGAAACACCGGGGTTGGCGACCACTGCATGTGCGCGCTTTTGGTGTCCAGAGTGAAAGGGACCCTATTACTGTAAATAAGTGATGAAATATTCTATTTTTATATATATTAACGGCGAGGGTTATCTTGAGGTTATCTTGAGATGATTTCGGGGCTTTTAGTGTCCCGCGGCCCGGTCCTCGACCAGGCCTCCACCCCCAGGAAGCAGCCCGTGACAGCTGGCTAACACCCAGGTACCTATTTTACTGCTAGGTAACAGGGGCATAGGGTGAAAAAAACTCTGCCCATTGTTTCTCGCCGGCGCCTGGGATCGAACCCAGGACCACAGGATCACAAGTCCAGCGTGCTGTCCGCTCGGCCGACCGGCCTCCCTAGGGTAAATATATTAGTGAAGGGAAAAGTGTATAGCCAACTCTTGAAACCATACTACCGACTTGAGGTCGGACACTATCTTGAGGTTATCTTGAGATGATTTCGGGGCTTCTCAAGATAACCTCAAGATAGTGTCCGACCTCCTATGAACAAGGTTCATCCATCAAGAACCCGGTTACTGGTCCTATGTGGTCGTAACAGTTGATATCACACCATCCCTGTCTCCTGAAGCCCACATCAAAGGAATAACATCGGCGGCGTATGCAAGGCTGACTAACGTCAGAACAGGCTTCAGGAACCTGTGTAATGAATCATTCAGAATCTTGTACACCACATATGTAAGACCAATCCTGGAGTATGCGGCCCCAGCATGGAGCCCGTACCTTGTCAAGCACAAGACGAAGCTGGAAAAAGTACAAAGGTATGCCACTAGACTAGTCCCAGAACTAAGAGGCATGAGTTACGAGGAAAGGCTGCGGGAACCGCACCTCACGACACTGGAAGACAGAAGAGTAAGGGGAGACATGATCACAACCTACAAAATCTTCATGGGAATTGACAGGATAGATAAGGATAAACTTTTTAACACTGTTGGAACATGAACAAGAGGACACAGGTGGAAACTGAGTACCCAAATGAGCCACAGGGACGTTAGAAGGAACTTTTTCAGTGTCAGAGTAGTTAACGGATGGAATACATTAGGCAGTGATGTGGTGGAGGCTGACTCCATACACAGTTTCAAGTGTAGATATGATAGAGCCCAATAGGCTCGGGAATCTGTACACCAGTTGATTGACGGTTGAGAGGCGGGACCAAAGAGCCAGAGCTCAACCCCCGCAAGCACAACTAGGTGAGTACGTACAAACAACCTGTCAATACCGAATTGTAACCAGCAGACACCCCCCCCTCCATCAAGATGCCAGCAGACACCCCCCCTCCATCAGGACGCCAGCAGACACCACCCAAGGCTTCGGGTGAACGGACCCCAAAAATCGCGATCCTCAGAATTGCCTCGTCTGCTGTCAGGCGAAGGCTCGTGAAGGGGGGGAGGGGTAGGGAAGGGGTAGGGGAGGGGAGGGGGGAAGGGGGGGAGGGGTAGGGAAGGGGTAGGGGAGGGGGAGGGAGTGTGAAGAGGTAGAGGAGGAAGGGGAGGGAGGGAGGGGGGGGGGCGGACTGGTAGGGGAAGTTGGGAATTGTAGGGAAGGTTTCAAGGGTGGTGTTCGATCCCGCACCTCTGTCTGTCACACCAACTAGCAAGCAGCAGCAGCAGGAGCAGCAGCACCAGCAGCAGCAGGAGCAGCAGCAGCAGGAGCAGCAGCACCAGCAGCAGGAGCAGCAGCAGCAGCAGCAGCACCAGCAGCAGCAGAAGCAGCAGCAGGAGCAGCAGCAGGAGCAGCAGCAGGAGCAGCAGCAGCAGCAGCAACACCAGCAGCAGCAAGAGCCGACCCACACGAAGCCAGGAGGCCACGCTGCTCCTGCCCGAGGCCAAGAGCTGAGTACCAACCACGCCACAACCACACCTTCTAACCTAACCACACCCACAACTCACCAACAACCAACAAACCACAAGCTTGCTTAACCACCATTCACCCAACCACCACAAAACGGCTAATTACATAAACGAACCGAAAAATGGATATTTTAGCCTATTTCTGAAACTGGAGCAGAGAGAGCGGGCGTGTGTAGCAGTCGTACATCACTGTTTACTGCTGGGTTTAATAATTGACTAACAAACTTATGTTTTAGGCTAAACACAGGGCATAGGAGGCGGGGGATAATCTCTACATGAGCAACAGATGAATGACTGAGAAGGGAGGAGGAGGTAGAAGAGAGAAAAAATAACTGGAGAATCGAGAATAAACGATAAATGACATGCTGAAAACAGTCAACAACAGGCTGATGGATCCACCACTTTGCTAACTGCTGGTAAGCATCTAGCTACGGGGCTGTTCATGCCCGTGCCATCTGGTTGACAAATTGTCAACTCTACTGAGTCATCTTTCATATGTTCCCTGGCAGCGTGGAGCATCTCCCACGTGTTCCTTGGCAGCGTGGAGCATCTCCCACGTGTTCCCTGGCAGCGTGGAGCATCTCCCACGTGTTCCCTGGCAGCGTGGAGCATCTCCCACGTGTTCCCTGACAGCGTGGAGCATCTCCCACGTGTTCCCTGGCAGCGTGGAGCATCTCCCACGTGTTCCCTGACAGCGTGGAGCATCTCTCACGTGTTTCCTGGCAGCGTGGGGCATCTCCCACGTGTTCCCTGGCAGCGTGGAGCATCTCTCACGTGTTCCCTGGCAGCGTGGGGCATCTCCCACGTGTTCCCTGGCAGCGTGGGGCATCTCCCACGTGTTCCCTGGCAGCGTGGGGCATCTCCCACGTGTTCCCTGGCAGCGTGGGGCATCTCCCACGTGTTCCCTGGCAGCGTGGAGCATCTCCCACGTGTTCCCTGGCAGCGTGGAGCATCTCCCACGTGTTCCCTGACAGCGTGGAGCATCTCCCACGTGTTCCCTGGCAGCGTGGAGCATCTCCCACGTGTTTCCTGGCAGCGTGGAGCATCCCCCACGTGTTCCTGGCAGCGTGGAGCATCCCCCACGTGTTCCTGGCAGCGTGGAGCATCCCCCACGTGTTCCTGGCAGCGTGGAGCATCTCCCACGTGTTCCTGGCAGCGTGGAGCATCTCCCACGTGTTCCTGGCAGCGTGGAGCATCTCCCACGTGTTCCTGGCAGCGTGGAGCATCCCCCACGTGTTCCTGGCAGCGTGGAGCATCCCCCACGTGTTCCTGGCAGCGTGGAGCATCTCCCACGTGTTCCTGGCAGCGTGGAGCATCTCCCACGTGTTCCCTGACAGCGTGGAGCATCTCCCATGTGTTCCCTGGCAGCGTGGAGCATCTCCCACGTGTTCAGGCAGCGTGGAGCATCTCCCACGTGTTCCCTGGCAGCGTGGAGCATCTCCCACGTGTTCCCTGACAGCGTGGAGCATCTCCCATGTGTTCAGGCAGCGTGGAGCATCTCCCACGTGTTCCCTGACAGCGTGGAGCATCTCCCATGTGTTCCCTGGCAGCGTGGAGCATCTCCCACGTGTTCAGGCAGCGTGGAGCATCTCCCACGTGTTCCCTGTCAGCGTGGAGCATCTCCCACGTGTTCCCTGACAGCGTGGAGCATCTCCCACGTGTTCCCTGACAGCGTGGAGCATCTCCCACATGTCCCTGGCAGCGTGGAGCATCTCCCACGTGTTCCCTGACAGCGTGGAGCATCTCCCACATATTCAGGCAAGTCTGACACCCAACAGAAAATTATTCAATATATATTTTAAAATATTACTCAACTCCCAGACAAAGTTAAAGATGGTGCGGGGATCTTGCATATCTTATGCATGTGTGAACTTAATACATATTTTCGTATACTTAATTCAATCTTGAAAGGCAGGGAGTCGTAGTGATCTTGCTCGCTCTCTCTTTCGGTCTGTCTGTCTGTCTCGCCTCTGTACTCTAGGGACAGGGAGGATACGTAGAGGCAGAAGAGCTGGAGGAACATAGAAGAGAAGGGAGACGGGGAATTGAGAAATGGGTGGAGAATGGAAAGAACAAGCAGTTGAAGATAATCAGAACATAACAAGCAAAGTAACAATGAACAATACACTAACGAAGGAATAGACAGTAAAACAAACCAAGATAAAGATCAAAGAGAGAGAGAGAGAAAGAGAGAAAGAGAGAGAGAGAGAGAGAGAGAGAGAGAGAGAGAGAGAGAAGAGAGAGAGAGAAAGAGAGGAGAGAGAGAGAGAGAGAGAGAGAGAGAGAGAGAGAGAGAGAGAGAGAGAGAGAGAGAGAGAGAGAGAGAGGAGAGAGGCAGCAAGAACCGCCAGTCCCCTATTCACACAATCTTTTCTAAACAAAATTGCGAAACGAACTTCGAAAAAAAGCCTTTTGTCTCTGAGCTATCGTCGGCTAGGCCAAGCACACGCACTCAAGGCGCACCTTGAGGCACTCCAGGTGCTGTAGGAGGCACTTCCGGCACTCTGACACACTCCAGGTATCTTCAATAACAGGTAGGAGAATTTTTAACTCGTATTTGTGGAATCCGGATTCGACGTGGTACTTGAAATGCGGATTCGACGTGGTATTTGAAATCCGGATTCGACGTGGTACTTGAAATGCGGATTCGACGTTTAGGTTGTCAAAATATTTGTTTTCTATTGGTTAAAGATAACTTACAGACCCTTGTTGATGGTGAGACAATAAAACTACTCGGCCAGTTGTTAGTGATTGTTGATGGATAATGGTTATTGACTGCTTGTTTGACCCGGTGGAGCGCCTCTTGACCTGTCAAATGGATTTAGAGGTCAAAAGGATTTAGAGGTCAAAAGGATTAGAGGTCAAAAGGATTTAGAGGTCAAAAGGATTTAGAGGTCAAAATGATCCTATGAATGGTAGTTTATTGTGCACCCCATACTCCTCCTGTGAGTGGCAGTTTATTGTGCACCCCATACTCCTCTTGTGAGCGGTACTTTATTGTGCACCCCATACTGATCCTGTGAGCGGTAGTTTATGTGCACCCCAAACTGATCCTGTGAGTGGTAGTTTATTGTGCACCCCATACTCCTCCTGTGAGTGGCAGTTTATTGTGCACCCCATACTCCTCCTGTGAGTGGCAGTTTATTGTGCACCCCATACTCCTCCTGTGAGCGGTAGTTTATTGTGCACCCTATACTCATCCTGTGAGCGGTAGTTTATTGTGCACCCCATACTCCTCTGTGAGTGCTAGTTTATTGTTCACCCCATACTCCTCCTGTGAGAGGTAGTTTATTGTGCACCCTATACTCATCCTGTGAGCGGTAGTTTATTGTGCACCCCATACTCCTCCTGTGAGCGGTAGTGTATTGTGCACCCCATACGAACAAACGTTCGCGACAGAACTCGCGAACGTTTCGATCACAAACGTTTAGAACGTTCGAACAGTCTCGACCACCTAGGTTTTGCGTATATCCCGCTTGCTGACCTGGCGAGCCTGGCCAGGGTGCTGGAGACTAACTTTGTGAGCGGGAAGTTGCTGTCCATGAGACAGTGGTGGACAGGGTGAGCCCCACACACACGGGACCAAGAAGAGACAGCAATAACAGCCGAGATTCACTACGATATACGTGGATAAAGAGACGCGCACACGCTGAAGAACGTACGGAGATCAGCAGTGAAAGGTTATCTTGAGGTTATCTTGAGATGATTTCGGGGCTTTTTAGTGTCCCCGCGGCCCGGTCCTCGACCAGGCCTCCACCCCCAGGAAGCAGCCCGTGACAGCTGACTAACACCCAGGTACCTATTTTACTGCTAGGTAACATAGGGTGAAAGAAACTCTGCCCATTGTTTCTCGCCGGCGCCTGGGATCGAACCCTGGACCACAGGATCACAAGTCCAGCGTGCTGTCCGCTCGGCCGACCGGCTCCCTGTATGGTAAGGAAGGTGGTGGTGGGTAAGGTGATGGGTAAGGAAGGTGATGCTTGTAGATAGGGTGGGTACCTAGCCGTGCCTGGGTAGTGAAAATGATTAAGAGTGAGACAGAGAAAATGACAGGAAAAGTTGCTATTTTCCTTGTAGCATTGCCACTCTCTAGATGACAGCGAGGCGTCCACTTCTGTCTAAAATCTCCCCCCCCCTGTCACACACGCGGGTCCCTCATCGTGCATAATTGTGTCTTGCCATGCACCAAGGATGCTGCATGCTTCCTATGTTGCAATATGGAGGCCTTCTACCCACGACCGGTCGGTCGGCCGAGCGGACAGCACGCTGGACTTGTGATCCTGTGGTCCTGGGTTCGATCCCAGGCGCCGGCGAGAAACAATGGGCAGAGTTTCTTTCACCCTATGCCCCTGTTACCTAGCAGTAAAATAGGTACCTGGGTGTTAGTCAGCTGTCACGGGCTGCTTCCTGGGGGTGGAGGCCTGGTCGAGGACCGGCCGCGGGGACACTAAGCCCCGAAATCATCTCAAGATAACCTCAAGAAGACGACGCAATGGGATTGAGGGACTGGCCTATTATCTCGCTCCTGTATTGCAATAGTTGTCTTGCAAGTCGCAACAATAGTTTCAGTGGCAGTGGAGGCAAGCGTTCACAAAAATGTATCCTAGCTCTACCACCATTTACTACCAGTTCTACCACCACTACTACCAATAGTAATAATGAAAGAGTACATCTTAGACCCATAACCAGCTACTAGCCTTCTATAGGGAACTGATTCTCTCACAACGCTAGAACACAGAAACCTCTACATCTCTTCCATGACGGGGTTTGCAGCAGAACACAGACGGACAGACACAGACCAACTCACAGACAGACGCACAGAGAAGAAAGGACTGAGAGAATAGTCAAGCTTGAGACTATCCACTAAGGAATAGCTAAGTGTAGAAAGGATAGTTCAGCTGTCATTATCCTCTCTAACGATCACCTCACGAGCACTAAACATCTATTTCTATTTTATTTGACCCTTTTAGAAATAGATAGTCGGGGGTCATTATGTGTTTGATAAATATATTTGACCCTAGATTGATAGAATGACCCCAGGAGTAGCCACGTGGGGTCCAGTACCACCTGGTTGCTGGGGTCATCCTTGCTACTCAAACTACCTGGTTGACCTCGTGTGGGCGTGGCTGACCACGTGGGGGCGTGGCTGACCACGTGGGGGCGTGGCTGACCACGTGGGGGCGTGGCTGACCACGTGGGGGCGTGGCTGACCACGTGTGGGGTGCACGATGCCATAACACCTCATGTGAGGCATAATGTACCTACCTGAGAGACGAAGGTGAGGGGAGGTAGTGTTTGAGGCGAGAGGTAGTAGTGGTGGTGGTAGCTTGGAGTGGTGGTGGTGGCGGCCTGGTGCTGGTAGCTGGGGATAATGATATATTTCGCTATTGACAGGATCCAGTCGTCGAATCGTGATGCTATTTGATCTCACAAACTGTTTCTCGTTGCAAAGTGTCATACATATCGCTCACAAATCAAACTAAAATCCCAAACTGTTTAATCTTCACTAAGAGCGCAAATACATCACATCTGCGACGTTCTTGACGTGGTAACAACCAATAGCTCCAACTGGCAGTTTCACTTAACGCACAAAGTTGTCCCACACTACATGGACAGGTACAGAGGTGCTGTACAATGCTACCCTCAGACACCCTTGCCAAAGGTCTTCAGCTTGAACACACTAAAAGAATTTAACAGAGGCGATAGAAGAAATTTGCACCAATATTATCAACATTAGCAAGTCCAGGCCAGAGAAAAATTTCTGACAATTCTGCGTTAAAAACCCATCGACAAAAAGTATATATATTTACAAAGATGGGCAGAGATATACTTTGCTAAGTATATACCAGCAGACAACATCTTATATTGAGCTCTAAATTAAGTTTTAGTTTTGTTTCGACAAGAACATGCTTCACTTTCAGTGTTGAGAAGCAAAACAATGTTTGTTGAACTGGAGGCTGACACGCAGGGATCACAGAGAGGCAGTTTAAGTCTTCGAGAAAGCTGTATAGGAACTGTACTTCAGCACCTGTCCGACGCTGGCACCACCCACTCTCCAGAAGGACTACCCACACGTTAATTGAACTTTTCATCCACTGAGCTCTGATGCAAATCGATCACAATGTACTCAAAAACCAGTCTTCAAAACTTGCTGAAGACGTCATTCAGCGTCCCAAGACAAGGCAGGGGGAAGCGGGGAACCCACAAGGTGCCGACAGGGTGCCGACAGGGGTGCCGACAGGGTGCCGACAGGGTGCCGACAGGGTGCCCACAGCCATTCATACGTTGCATAGATAGACTGAATGAGCAACAGTTGCTGTCTTAATGGTCATTGTCACCAGTACAGGAAGAATGGGGGGGGTGGCGAGCTGGCTATAAGCTCGTTTCTACCATACAATAACAGGCACTTCGGGTCGTAGCTGCTCAAGGAGGAGCAGTTATCAGCCAAGACAAAAATACTTGCATAAAAAGTCTCTCACGTGAAATAAGTTTTACAAATACAACAAGGTTGATGTTCTAACTATTCCTTACTATATCCATAGTGTTCACAACACAAACTTGTATTGTAATAACCTTAGATAACGGGCGATCATCCGCGCTCTATTTCATCAACTTCAAAGTTCGCTACAAAGTTGCAAAACTTGTACAACACTAATTTATATTAAGTGAAGGAGCATTTCAGGCTTCCTCACCGTCGCAAAATGTCACAAAAGTTATCTTGTACAATAAAATTCACAACCAAACATTGTGCCAAGTTGAAGAGCTTCTGAGGTCTTTCAAAAACTTTTTGTAAAACATTAAAATTACCAAAGTTTATCCAAACGAGGGCATATATGGCCTTCCGTAACGATCCCACAGCTAACAACCATTGTACAACCAAAACAGATCTCGGCCAAGGTCAGTGTCTCCAAGTTCCTCTATATCACTTTACAATCACAATCTCACGAAACATCAAAACCTTTCCACAAGCTTGCCGGCCCTTACAACCACAACACAACCGTCCCGGAAGGTGCCAGCGATAGTCCAGCGTCACACAGCTTAGCCACAGTGCCATCAAGTGCCACTCTTGCAACATCTCCGCGGCCCCATGTGGCTCTCTCACTCCCTGCTGGAACGGCTGGGCCGGGAATGGCCAGCGTGTGGCAGGCCGGGCCCTTTGAAAGGTGCGGCAGCGTTCCAGGCGCTGGAAGTTGCTGGCGCTCGCTGGATCCTAGAACGTGACCGAGGCCAGCTGACCCTCGGGGGTATAAACCACCTTTTTTATCGCCGCAAACGTTCATTTCTATCGACTTAGGTCTCCAGCTCGCCACGGCCGCTCTTCATCACCCTACACTGATCTAGATTGATTTTTTATTTTTGGAGCGGGGCCTGGCGTGGTTGGTGGAGGCGAAAATAATCGATGGTGAAGGCTATTATTAACATAAATACTAGGAGCTGCCGCCTCACTCAACCGCCACACATTAAAATGAAACAATGGTAAAACTATGTTGATCTCTTTGACTGTGATCACACAGGCCTATTGTCATCCACCTGTGACCTGAGCCTCAGCGCAACTGCAGATTTACTTGATATATTAATTACAGATTAAAGACATGTTTCTAGTATCAAAATGTCAAACAAACAGCTCAATAAACTCGCCCGCTCGGGGGCAAAATTTAGAAAAATTCAAACAACGAAATTTTCTTCATCTGAATGACATCTGACTTTTATAAGGATTAAATATCCCCTAAACGGTGAACAGATGTCAAGGGGAAAAGTTTATTTACGTAAATAAACCAAACAACCGTTCACACACAGACACGACACACACCACACACCACAAACCACAAAAACAAGAGTGAGACGGTGGAACAAGTTAGGGGAGAAGGTGGTGGAGGCCAAGACCCGTCAGTAGTTTGAAAGCGTTATATGACAAAGAGTGCTGGAATTGACGGGACACCACGAGCGTAGCTCTCATCCTGTAAACTACACTTAGGTAATTTACACACACTGGTGTACATGAACACATGATGTGTCTTGAGGTTATCTTGAGATGATTTCGGGCTTTAGTGTCCCCACGCGCCGGTCCCTCGACCAGGCCTCCACCCCCAGG
>WNGS01009125.1:8814-24723 GCA_020271785.1 Procambarus virginalis
ACTCTAGGTGGCCAATTTCTACTCTCCATATGTATTGTTGTATATTATGTTTTAGCTAGTTAGGTAAGGCACCGCTATAGTTCTATGCACTTCTTGTTGGTCTGCCTGTTTTGTAACTCCCTTTAGGGATGATATGAGTTTTGACCATGTACACCCCACTTATGTTTGTCTTGACCTCTCAACAGACTGTTGGTACCTGTCCATGGTTTTCAAATCACCTCATTTTTTGGGGCAACACGTGAGGAACACAAATGCGAACAAGCCTGAATGGTCCCCAGGACTATATGCGAATGAAAACTCACACCCCAGAAGTGACTCGAACCCATACTCCCAGGAGCAACGCAACTGGTATGTACAGGGACGCCTTAATCCGCTTGACCATCACGACCGGACATAAGGAAGTGATAGCCTGAGCTATATGAACCACTTCCCCGCCGGCACTTGGATGGTTATCTTGGGCATAGCATTTTATCAAATCACCTCATTTTTTGGGGGCAACACGTGAGGAACACAAATGCGAACAAGCCTGAATGGTCCCCAGGACTATATGCGAATGAAAACTCACACCCCAGAAGTGACTCGAACCCATACTCCCAGGAGCAACGCAACTGGTATGTACAGGGACGCCTTAATCCGCTTGACCATCACGACCGGACATAAGGAAGTGATAGCCTGAGCTATATGAACCACTTCCCCGCCGGCACTTGGATGGTTATCTTGGGCATAGCATTTTATCAAATCACCTCATTTTTTGGGGCAACACGTGAGGAACACAAATGCGAACAAGCCTGAATGGTCCCCAGGACTATATGCGAATGAAAACTCACACCCCAGAAGTGACTCGAACCCATACTCCCAGGAGCAACGCAACTGGTATGTACAGGGACGCCTTAATCCGCTTGACCATCACGACCGGACATAAGGAAGTGATAGCCTGAGCTATATGAACCACTTCCCCGCCGGCACTTGGATGGTTATCTTGGGCATAGCATTTTATCAAATCACCTCATTTTTTGGGGCAACACGTGAGGAACACAAATGCGAACAAGCCTGAATGGTCCCCAGGACTATATGCGAATGAAAACTCACACCCCAGAAGTGACTCGAACCCATACTCCCAGGAGCAACGCAACTGGTATGTACAGGGACGCCTTAATCCGCTTGACCATCACGACCAGACATAAGGAAGTGATAGCCTGAGCTATATGAACCACTTCCCCGCCGGCACTTGGATGGTTATCTTGGGCATAGCATTTTATCAAATCACCTCATTTTTTGGGGCAACACGTGAGGAACACAAATGCGAACAAGCCTGAATGGTCCCCAGGACTATATGCGAATGAAAACTCACACCCCAGAAGTGACTCGAACCCATACTCCCAGGAGCAACGCAACTGGTATGTACAGGGACGCCTTAATCCGCTTGACCATCACGACCGGACATAAGGAAGTGATAGCCTGAGCTATATGAACCACTTCCCCGCCGGCACTTGGATGGTTATCTTGGGCATAGCATTTTATCAAATCACCTCATTTTTTGGGGCAACACGTGAGGAACACAAATGCGAACAAGCCTGAATGGTCCCCAGGACTACATGCGAATGAAAACTCACACCCCAGAAGTGACTCGAACCCATACTCCCAGGAGCAACGCAACTGGTATGTACAGGGACGCCTTAATCCGCTTGACCATCACGACCGGACATAAGGAAATGATAGCCTGAGCTATATGAACCACTTCCCCGCCGGCACTTGGATGGTTATCTTGGGCATAGCATTTTATCAAATCACCTCATTTTTTGGGGCAACACGTGAGGAACACAAATGCGAACAAGCCTGAATGGTCCCCAGGACTATATGCGAATGAAAACTCACACCCCAGAAGTGACTCGAACCCATACTCCCAGGAGCAACGCAACTGGTATGTACAGGGACGCCTTAATCCGCTTGACCATCACGACCGGACATAAGGAAGTGATAGCCTGAGCTATATGAACCACTTCCCCGCCGGCACTTGGATGGTTATCTTGGGCATAGCATTTTATCAAATCACCTCATTTTTTGGGGCAACACGTGAGGAACACAAATGCGAACAAGCCTGAATGGTCCCCAGGACTATATGCGAATGAAAACTCACACCCCAGAAGTGACTCGAACCCATACTCCCAGGAGCAACGCAACTGGTATGTACAGGGACGCCTTAATCCGCTTGACCATCACGACCGGACATAAGGAAGTGATAGCCTGAGCTATATGAACCACTTCCCCGCCGGCACTTGGATGGTTATCTTGGGCATAGCATTTTATCAAATCACCTCATTTTTTGGGGCAACACGTGAGGAACACAAATGCGAACAAGCCTGAATGGTCCCCATGACTATATGCGAATGAAAACTCACACCCCAGAAGTGACTCGAACCCATACTCCCAGGAGCAACGCAACTGGTATGTACAGGGACGCCTTAATCCGCTTGACCATCACGACCGGACATAAGGAAGTGATAGCCTGAGCTATATGAACCACTTCCCCGCCGGCACTTGGATGGTTATCTTGGGCATAGCATTTTATCAAATCACCTCATTTTTTGGGGCAACACGTGAGGAACACAAATGCGAAAAAGCCTGAATGGTCCCCAGGACTATATGCGAATGAAAACTCACACCCCAGAAGTGACTCGAACCCATACTCCCAGGAGCAACGCAACTGGTATGTACAGGGACGCCTTAATCCGCTTGACCATCACGACCGGACATAATCCTGGACGTTGCTCCTGGGAGTATGGGTTCGAGTCACTTCTGGGGTGTGAGTTTTCATTTTCATATATATATATATATATATATATATATATATATATATATATATATATATATATATATATATATATATATATATATATATATATATATATATATATATGTCGTACCTAGTAGCCAGAACGCACTTCTCAGCCTACTATACAAGGCCCGATTTGCCTAATAAGCCAGGTTTTCATGAATTAATTATTTTTCGACTACCTAACCTACCTAACCTAACCTAACCTAACTTTTTCGGCTACCCAAGCTAACCTAACCTACAAACATAGGTTAGGTTAGGTTAGGTAGGGTTGGTAAGGTTCGGTCATATATCTACGTTAATTTTAACTCCAATAAAAAAAATGACCTCATACATAATGAAATGGGCAGCTTTATCATTTCATAAGAAAAAAATTTGAGAAAATATATTAATTCAGGAAAACTTGGCTTATTAGGTAAATCGGGCCTTGCATAGTAGGCTGAGAAGTGCGTTCTGGCTACTAGGTACGATATATATATATATATATATATATATATATATATATATATATATATATATATATATATATATATATATATATATATATATATATATGTCGTACCTAGTAGCCAGAACGCACTCCTATATATATATATATATATATATATATATATATATATATATATATATATATATATATATATATATATATATATATATATGTCGTACCTAGTAGCCAGAACTCACTTTTTAGCCTACTATGCAAGGCCCGATTTGCCTAGTAAGCCAAGTTTTCCTGAATTAATATATTTTCTCAAGTTTTTTTCTTATGAAATGATAAAGCTACCCATTTCATTATGAATGAGGTCAATTTTTTTTATTGGAGTTAAAATTAACGTAGATATATGACCGCACCTAACCAACCCTACCTAACCTAACCTAACCTATCTTTATAGGCTAGGTTAGGTTAGGTAGCCGGCAAGGTTAGGTTAGGTTAGGTTAGGTAGGTTAGGTTGTCGAAAAATAATTAATTCATGAAAACTTGGCTTATTAGGCAAATCGGGCCTTGCATAGTAGGCTGAGAAGTGCGTTCTGGCTACTAGGTACGACATATATATATATATATATATATATATATATATATATATATATATATATATATATATGTCGTACCTAGTAGCCAGAACGCACTCCTTAGCCTACTATGCAAGGCCCGATTTGCCTAATAAGCCAAGTTTTCATGAATTAATATATTTTCACTAATTTTTTTCTTATGAAATAATAAAGCTACCCATTTCATTATGTATGATTTCAATTTTTTTTTTTGGAGTTAAAATTAACGTAGATATATGACTACGCAGGTCTTTGCTTCCACCACTGAAGGGGTGCCACTGACTCACCCTGGAAGCCCTTCAGTCAACCACGGGGAAACTGCTATCAGCAATTTCGGCCTAGACCCGTGGAGGAGTGAAGGAAGACTCGGGCTTACCTTATAACAACAACCTCCCTGAGTCTTGCCTGCCGGACAAAAGGTTGCAGGAACTCCTTTTCCGCCTGTCTTCTATATCTTCTTCTCAACAAGGTCGCCAGCTGCGTTATTATATCTGCACCCCAGCAATGCAGTTCAGTGGGTGTATTATAGATATTGTTTGTTGCCAGTGTTGCTACTCCCAAGGTCTACTATTGGAATGTCGGCCCAGGGTACTCTCCCTTGAAGGTCCGTGTGGCTTTACCTCTTTCTAGCCGTCACGTTGCTAGTTGCCACCATTCAGGCACTAGTACTGATCGGATGGCTAAGGGTACTCCTTTATATAAGTCTGTGCTGTTTGCCACTCCCTAGGCAATAAAAAATTCTATAGGGAACGTGATGTTCCCTAGATGGTATTATGGTCACCCTCGTGTGTACTCAATAGAGAGATTTTGTAATGGAGGCACACTTAAAACACAATAATAAAATGTGTGAATTTACTTACACAAACTACATGATCACACATATGATTACAAGTGATACAAGAAATGAAAATAATAATAATAACTCTGGAGACTGTCAGCAACTCTTCTCTCACGTTCTCCAGGCTCCTTCAACTGGGCAGATGGACAGGAGTCACACACTCTCTCACAGAAGGGCCTCTTCACCACGTCGGCACCTCTTCTCCACTGTCCTGCCGTTCACACACACTGTCCTCTCTGACAGTCCTGGACATAAGCTGCCCTGCAGCCTATTCTACTACTAGAATATTAATGTCCTATTGCCATATATATAAGTGAATATTATGGCCAACCTAGCATACTCATCAAAGGGGTAATGGGAGGGAAAATGATCTACCTTAATAATCCTGGCTCACGACGCCTGTCCCTCGATGGTGTGAGGTTCCCACGCTTCCTGAGTCGATCCTTGGCGATCCAGGAACGTTCCCAAAGGTCCTCAGGTGTCGTGAAGCCCTCGCGTCGTCGCCGTTCCAATCCCTGAGATTCAGCTAGCCCAACCTTGGTTCACCAATGGGCGCTGAGCTAATCACCATATTCACACACACGTTCCTTCCACGAGGCGTTGCTCCTCGTCCTAGGAACGGTGTCGTCCCTCTAACACCCTCAGTGGATGTGACCCGGTCACAGCTAAGTCTGCCCGCCACACCTCCCAGGTCCTCAAGTCCAGCGTCGCCGCCGACAATTTTCCGAGTTTGGCACTTCTCTGTTCAATGAACTCGGTTCCTTTTCGCTCCCAGAAGCGGGGGNCAGGAATGCCAAGTTTGAAGATCTTGTCGAGCTTCGGGATGACAGCCTTTGCAGATGTGGAAGTGATGATTTTCTACTCTGGATAACGTGAGTGATCATCAATGACTACCATCAAGTACTCTCCAGTTGGTAGCGGTCCACAGAAAGCCATCGATACTTCCATCCATGGTGCAGCAGGTAGTGGTGAAGGTTGTAGAGTTGTTGGTCTTGAAGTATCCACTGCAGCTTGGCAAGGGACACAGGCATCATGCATGTCCTTAGCTTGACGATCAATGCCAGAAACCACACCTTTTCTCGTAGCAGCTGTTTGGTCCTTACAAGACCTTGGTGTCCTTGATGTGCAAGCTTCAGAGCACGTTGCTGGAGAACAGCTGGAATGACGATACGAGTACCTCGCAGCACGGTGTCGCGTTGTTGCGTAACACTTAATTCTGTCTGGATGCGTTCAAGTGCTTTGAATGCATCTTGGTCAACTCCTGAGGTGGGATGCGTGGAAACTTTTCTTAGTCAATGCATCCACTGTTGCTTGCAGAGTTGGGTCCTCTAGGGTTGCAGTACGTATTTCATCAAGAGTGAGAGCCTTAGGGACTGCATCACAGGTTACAGAGTGTACATATTCCTCGGCACTTGCTGTGCTTGGTGATGTTGGTGAAACTGTTGGCAGGATGTCGACTGATAATCAGCGGGATTGCCTGCACCGGCTTGTATTTCACCGTAAAGTGTATGGTTGCAGACGAAGAGCCCATCTCTCAATGCGAGCTGGTGGTTTGGACTTTGGATTATTGAAGATGGTCTCCAACGGTTTGTGGTCAGTGACTATCGTGGTAAAGGGTGCACCAAGCAGATACACATTGAAGTGTTCACAGCCCCATACAAGAGCAAGAGCTTCCTTCTCTGTCTGACTGTATCGTTGCTCAACATCTGTGAGAGAACGGCTGGCGTAGGCAATTACTACTCTTGAATCTGGTTTGACCAGGTTTGTGTTGGGCTAACACAGCACCTAAACCAACAGGACTAGCATCCACCGTTAACTCAGTGTCCATTGATGGATCAAAGTATGCAGCAGTCGCATTTTCTACTAGTGCATCTTTCACAGCATCAAATGCATTTTGCTCGACATCGCTCCAGTACCATGATGCATTTTTCTTCAGGAGCTCACGTAGAGGCTTCGTAATGGTAGCAAAATCTGGAATGAAGCGAGAACAGTAGTTTGCCATTCCCAGAAAACTATGTACTTCAGTGGATGTTGAAGGAGGTGCAGCATTCTTGATATCTGCAACTTTCTTAGGATCTGGAGACAGACCTTTGTCACTAAGTACATGTCCAAAGAATTCAATTTTATGTTGATTGAACTCACACTTTGCTCGGCTTAGCGTCAAATTCTTTTCTCGTAAGCGTTGCAATGTTGCACGAAGAGCTTTGTCGTGTTCAGCTTGGGTACGGCCATAAACAATGATGTCATCAGACATGTTGTCAGCATTAGGTATATCTTGCAATACCTGGCTGATGATGTGCTGGAATACTTCAGCAGCACTGTTAATACCAAAACTCAGGCGCTTGTACCTATACAGACCTCGATGTGTCGTAAACGTTGTGATGAATCGACTCTCATCATCAAGTTCAAGCTGATGATAGCCCTTGTTTAAATCTAACTTGCTGAATACAGTTGCACCATTCAAGCGGTATATCATATCATCTACAGTGGGTGTAGGATGGCGTTCACGCATTATTGCCTTGTTGGGAACACGCATGTCTACACAAATGCGTATCTCATCTGGATTCTTCGGCTTTGGTGGAGTGACAATTGGGCTTACCCATGGTGTTGGGCCTGTTACCGGTTCAATGATATCTAGTTCTATCAGCCTATCCAGTTCGGCATCGACTTTCTTGCGAGTATGGAATGGTTGTCGGCGATGTGGTTGGGCAACTGGAATTACATCTGGGTTGATATGCAGATGTACCTTGCTATCAGTATAACAACCTATGGATTTAAACCGATCAGAAAATTCAGCAACAATAGCATCAACATTGTTTGCAGATTCCACTGCTACAGCATTAGAAAGCTGAAGTAGCCCCAATTTGGTTGAAGTCTTGTAACTGAGTAAAGACTCCTTTGCATTCCTAACAACATGGAATGTAGTAATGAGCATTGCATTCTTTGACTTAATCTCTGCAGTGAAAGTTCCAATCACTGGTAAGGCTACCTTTGAAGCATAGGCAGTGGCTTTGCCATTATAGTTTTCAAGCTTTGGGAACTGTTTTTTAAATTTTTCATAGTGGCACTCAGCAATGGTGTCAATGTTTGATCCAGTGTCAATGAGAATTTTGAGACAAATGCCAGCAATGTATACTATAGTCTCTGGGTTGTTTGGAAGATCATTCCATTTTGTGATTGATTGTACTCCATAAATATAATCACATTCACTGTCATCTGAGACTGGTTGTAATGAAATGTTGTCTTGTATATTATTAACATTCTTGATTTGAGGTGCAATATTGTGTTTGCCACCTCGACTCCTATGACTTGATCCTCGTACATTGCTTTTATTTATTGATTGTGGTTTCTTTAGTGCGGAAACGACACATAGCACCAAAATGACCTAGTTTTCTACACTCATAGCACTTCTTACCTTGTGCAGGACAAACATTATCTTGGTGTGGGTAGTCTCCTCCACAATTGTAACATTATTATTGACAACCTCTGATGTGAGTCGTTGTGACTGCTTGAGTCTTGTTCCATGACTCCAGTTGTGATGTGGTTCTCGGCTCAATTAATGTTAGGTTTGGCATGATATCTTCTATGATCATGGTGTACTCCCTGAACCTTACATACTTCATGACTGTTAGTAACAGTGGCAGAACCGTTGTTGGCACTGCACTCCATGGCACGAGCATCACGTGCAGCATCTTCCATTCGACGAGCCATATCCAGTATCTTGTTAAGAGAACTTTCATCATCAACAAGTTCTAGAGCTCTTCGACGAGACGTGTAGATGTGCATGTTTCAATTATTTGCTGTTGATTTCCTTGTCAACATCAGCAAACTCACAGTGGGCTGCTAAACACTGCAGACGTGTATGGTATTGATCAAGTTTCATTAGAGAGTTGTTTTGCTCTCCTGAAATGCATAATTTCCATAGCAGTATTTTGCCTTGGTTTGAAATGCTCAGTTAATTTGGCCTTGGCAGTGTCATAATCTTTGGCACCACCAGTATCTTTCAGTGTATCAAAGATATCACAAACTCTATCACCTGCATAATGAAGCAGAAAAGCACGCTTTCTTTCAGCACTTTTGATGTCAGAAACTATCAACAAATTTTCAAACCTTTTAAGCCATTTGACCCACCTCTGTGACAGGTTTGTCTGGTCACAGTCAGGATCAAATGCAGGAAACTGAGGTATATTTGCCATTTTTTACTGAATAATTTTAAACTTATCACTTAAAATGTTCCTCAGAATATATAACACTTACTGCACTGTATATGTTATTCAAGAATTCACTGTAATTACTTTAATTTTGCAAAGCACACAAGCATTTTAATGCAAAAGTTCACAACAGTGCACAACACAGCAGCAACTGACTTCTTACCTAGCCCGTGTGTACATGTGTTGTTCCTACTCACAGCAACACAGCAGTTGTTAGCAGTTGGTACAGCAATTGGCAGCAGTTGGTACAGCAGTAGACAGCAGTAGGAAGCAGTTGGTACAGCAGTAGGCAGCAGTTGGTTCACAGCTTGAAGAATTTTATAGCACGGAGCGTCGTTTCGTAACCAAAACATCGGGTTTTGTACACTGCATCAAAGCGTCGTTTCGTACACAGCGTCGGCAGATTCCTCTCTCACAGCAACAATCAGCACAGCTTGGGTAGCACACAGCATTGGCCAGCACACAGCAACGGCCAGCACACAGCAACGATCAGCACACAGCAACAGTCAGCACACAGCATGGGGTTGCATACAGCATCGGGTATGGTGCTCACAGACAGCTTCTCCTTCCTCTGAGCGAAACAGCATGCTCCTTCCTTGTGTTTTGTTGAACAAAATACCTGCGTTCCCAGTTCATCCTCGTCGCCAGTGTGGTGTCTGTGTATAGCTGAGATAGTCTTGGTAGTAAGGTTGATGTAAAGTCATTCCTGGTTACTGACTTTAATAATAATAAACGATTACATGATAGAGTAGCTCCCAAGCTTGGCAGGCGTCCTGTGTGCTCTTGTTTACCTTCTCTAGTGGCGTCCAGCCGCCGCACATAGAAAACGGAAGGTACCATTTTCTGTGAACATGACAGTCCCCAGGACTATATGCGAATGAAAACTCACACCCCATAAGTGACTGGAACCCATACTCCCAGGAGCAACGCAACTGGTATGTACAGGGACGCCTTAATCCGCTTGACCATCACGACCGGATATAAGGAAGTGATAGCCTGAGCTATATTAACCACTTCCCAACCGGCACTTGGATGGTAATCTTGGGCATAGCATTTTATCAAATCACCTCATTTTTTGGGGCAACACGTGAGGAACACAAATGTGAACAAGCCTGAATGGTCCCCAGGTCTATATGTGAATGAAAACTCACACCCCAGAAGTGACTCGAACCCATACTCCCAGGAGCAACGCAACTGGTATGTACAGGGACGCCTTAATCCGCTTGACCATCACGACCGGACATAAGGAAGTGATAGCCTGAGCTATATGAACCACTTCCCCGCCGGCACTTGGATGGTTATCTTGGGCATAGCATTTTATCAAATCACCTCATTTTTGGGGCAACACGTGAGGAACACAAATGCGAACAAGCCTGAATGGTCCCCAGGACTATATGCGAATGAAAACTCACACCCCAGAAGTGACTCGAACCCATACTCCCAGGAGCAACGCAACTGGTATGTACAGGGACGCCTTAATCCGCTTGACCATCACGACCGGACATAAGGAAGTGATAGCCTGAGCTATATGAACCACTTCCCCGCCGGCACTTGGATGGTTATCTTGGGCATAGCATTTTATCAAATCACCTCATTTTTTGGGGCAACACGTGAGGAACACAAATGCGAACAAGCCTGAATGGTCCCCAGGACTATATGCGAATGAAAACTCACACCCCAGAAGTGACTCGAACCCATACTCCCAGGAGCAACGCAACTGGTATGTACAGGGACGCCTTAATCCGCTTGACCATCACGACCGGACATAAGGAAGTGATAGCCTGAGCTATATGAACCACTTCCCCGCCGGCACTTGGATGGTTATCTTGGGCATAGCATTTTATCAAATCACCTCATTTTTGGGGCAACACGTGAGGAACACAAATGCGAACAAGCCTGAATGGTCCCCAGGACTATATGCGAATGAAAACTCACACCCCAGAAGTGACTCGAACCCATACTCCCAGGAGCAACGCAACTGGTATGTACAGGGACGCCTTAAACCGCTTGACCATCACGACCGGACATAAGGAAGTGATAGCCTGAGCTATATGAACCACTTCCCCGCCGGCACTTGGATGGTTATCTTGGGCATAGCATTTTATCAAATCACCTCATTTTTTTGGGCAACACGTGAGGAACACAAATGCGAACAAGCCTGAATGGTCCCCAGGACTATATGCGAATGAAAACTCACACCCCAGAAGTGACTCGAACCCATACTCCCAGGAGCAACGCAACTGGTATGTACAGGGATGCCTTAAACCGCTTGACCATCACGACCGGACAAAAGGAAGTGATAGCCTGAGCTATATGAACCACTTCCCCGCCGGCACTTGGATGGTTATCTTGGGCATAGCATTTTATCAAATCACCTCATTTTTTGGGGCAACACGTGAGGAACACAAATGCGAACAAGCCTGAATGGTCCCCAGGACTATATGCGAATGAAAACTCACACCCCAGAAGTGACTCGAACCCATACTCCCAGGAGCAACGCAACTGGTATGTACAGGGATGCCTTAAACCGCTTGACCATCACGACCGGACAAAAGGAAGTGATAGCCTGAGCTATATGAACCACTTCCCCGCCGGCACTTGGATGGTTATCTTGGGCATAGCATTTTATCAAATCACCTCATTTTTGGGGCAACACGTGAGGAACACAAATGCGAACAAGCCTGAATGGTCCCCAGGACTATATGCGAATGAAAACTCACACCCCAGAAGTGACTCGAACCCATACTCCCAGGAGCAACGCAACTGGTATGTACAGGGATGCCTTAAACCGCTTGACCATCACGACCGGACAAAAGGAAGTGATAGCCTGAGCTATATGAACCACTTCCCCGCCGGCACTTGGATGGTTATCTTGGGCATAGCATTTTATCAAATCACCTCATTTTTGGGGCAACACGTGAGGAACACAAATGCGAACAAGCCTGAATGGTCCCCAGGACTATATGCGAATGAAAACTCACACCCCAGAAGTGACTCGAACCCATACTCCCAGGAGCAACGCAACTGGTATGTACAGGGATGCCTTAAACCGCTTGACCATCACGACCGGACAAAAGGAAGTGATAGCCTGAGCTATATGAACCACTTCCCCGCCGGCACTTGGATGGTTATCTTGGGCATAGCATTTTATCAAATCACCTCATTTTTGGGGGCAACACGTGAGGAACACAAATGCGAACAAGCCTGAATGGTCCCCAGGACTATATGCGAATGAAAACTCACACCCCAGAAGTGACTCGAACCCATACTCCCAGGAGCAACGCAACTGGTATGTACAGGGATGCCTTAAACCGCTTGACCATCACGACCGGACAAAAGGAAGTGATAGCCTGAGCTATATGAACCACTTCCCCGCCGGCACTTGGATGGTTATCTTGGGCATAGCATTTTATCAAATCACCTCATTTTTGGGGGCAACACGTGAGGAACACAAATGCGAACAAGCCTGAATGGTCCCCAGGACTATATGCGAATGAAAACTCACACCCCAGAAGTGACTCGAACCCATACTCCCAGGAGCAACGCAACTGGTATGTACAGGGATGCCTTAAACCGCTTGACCATCACGACCGGACAAAAGGAAGTGATAGCCTGAGCTATATGAACCACTTCCCCGCCGGCACTTGGATGGTTATCTTGGGCATAGCATTTATCAAATCACCTCATTTTTGGGGGCAACACGTGAGGAACACAAATGCGAACAAGCCTGAATGGTCCCCAGGACTATATGCGAATGAAAACTCACACCCCAGAAGTGACTCGAACCCATACTCCCAGGAGCAACGCAACTGGTATGTACAGGGATGCCTTAAACCGCTTGACCATCACGACCGGACAAAAGGAAGTGATATATTCGCATATAGTCCTGGGGGACCATTCGCATATAGACCTGGGGGATCATTCGCATATAGTCCTGGGGACCCCGACCATCCTGGTGGTCGGCAGTCTTCCAAATAGCAGGTGTCAATGCTGGGCCACATACATTTAATTTATATAAAAAAAAAAGAGTGACTGCTTGTCTGATAATCTGTGGTAAGGCAAGATACACGAAAACACAAAATATAAAAGTACTTTACTTAATCTAGAAAACAAAATAAATAAAGACGATACCTTGGCATTTAAAATAATGTAAAAGAAAATTACATAAAATTATAGAACAGAGTGAAAAGGGGGGGAACTGGTTACATTAACAAAGTTAAATGGTGCTGGGAATATATGCGCTAGCTATATGCCTCTTATTTGATCACACGAGGTGGGTCAAATTAGGTGTTCATAGCAGGAGCACGAGATATATTCTGGCTGGCAGAACTGCAAGGGACTCCAACAATGACTGGCGATGATAGTGATTGGCATGGAACGGGAGTGGTGTGTTGGTTAGCGGCCAATGAGAACGCAGGACGGCCGCAAGTTGCTAGTTTGGCTGGGAGCAGTAGTTGGCAAGTCGACCAGGTGTGCAGCAGGTGCTGGAGAGGGGGGGGGAGGAGGGAGTTGCAGGTGCGTGTGGCTGTCTTGATATATACGTTAAGCCACTACAAAACGTATCTTGCATATTGTTGAGAACGTGATGAAGTAAGGAAATAGCAGGCTCAATCTCTGGGAAGAGATTATCGTCACAATATATATATATATATATATATATATATATATATATATATATATATATATATATATATATATATATATATATATATAGGGTAAAAATAAATTGCATTAAAACATTCAGTAAAATGAAGATTAAAAGTAAATTCCAGTAAATTTTACTCGGACGTATTCTCTGACGAGCACGTAGTCGCCTGGGATAAAAAATGTTTACCCAGGATAAGTAATGAAAATGAAAGTAATTTTTGTTTACTTGAAATGTTGATGGCCCCCGAGTGGCTGGCTCTCCAGAAGGGAAATGTAACCCAATTTAGGTTTCATTAAATAATATTCAAACTAAATTATTGGACAAAATGTTTCAGACTAATAAGCAGGTATATCTTGGGCTCATTTTGAGCGTGCATAGACATGCACGCGCAGAGACGTGCACACAAGCACACACATGCATGCACACACGTACACGAGCACATACGCACGCAAACAAACAAACACGGGTGGAACACGAATAAGGGGACACAGGTGGAAACTTTGTAAAAAAATGAGCCACAGAGACATTAGAAAGAATTTTGTCAGTGTCAGAGTAGTTAACAAATGGAATGCATTAGGTAGTGATGTGGTGGAGGTAAACTCCATATACAGTTTCAAAATTAGATTTGATAAGAGCCCAATTGGCTCTAACTGAATACGCTCAGCAGTAGATTGACACTTGAGAGGCGGAACCAAAAAGCCAATGCTCAACCCAACAAGCACAACTAGGTAAATACAACTTGGAGGCACACACACACACACCCACACACACACACACAAACACACACACACACACACACACACACACACACACACACACACACACACACACAGAAAGACCTGGGGGTTGATATCACGCCAGACCTGTCCCCTGAAGCTCATATCAAGAGGATAACGTCAGCAGCATATGCCAGGTTGGCTAACATAAGAACGGCCTTTAGAAACTTGTGTAAGGAATCTTTCAGAACATTATATACCACATATGTCAGACCAATCCTAGAGTATGCGGCTCCAGCGTGGAGTCCCTATCTAGTCAAGCATAAGACTAAACTGGAAAAGGTTCAAAGGTTTGCCACCAGACTAGTACCCGAGCTGAGAGGTATGAGCTACGAGGAGCGACTGCAGGAATTAAACCTCACTTCGTTGGAAGACAGAAGAGTTAGGGGGGACATGATCACCACATTCAAGATTCTCAGGGGAATCGACAGGGTTGATAAAGACAGGCTGTTTAACACAAGGGGCACACGCACTAGGGGACACAGGTGGAAACTGAGTGCCCAAATGAGCCACAGAGATATTAGAAAGAACTTTTTTAGTGTCAGAGTGGTTGACAAATGGAATGCATTAGGAAGCGATGTGGTGGAGGCTGACTCCATACACAGTTTCAAGTGTAGATATGATAGAGCCCATTAGGCTCAGGAAACTGTACACCTGTTGATTGACGGTTGAGAGGCGGGACCAAAGAGCCAGAGCTCAACCCCGTTTTATTTGGAACCCATCCCTGGCAAATCTTGGATGAGTCTCACTTCAAACCTTTCGGCCGATTCAAGATTGTATCACCTTAGGTGAGCGCAAAGGACCACGGATATAGATTGCTGAATAATTCTCTGACGTTCACAAGTTTAGACAAAACTTTAGACGTTATGCTATTTACCTCTGCCTGTGTTTAGTGCTGGTACTCGATTTCTCCTTGGACGTTTTCTTTCCTGGTTAAAGAGAAGTAGTTTCTCTATGTTGTGTACAATCTTATTAGTCTCTTGTCACCTGCATAGGTCATCTTGCACTATATATAAAACCCTATTGTATCCCAACTCTTATTTAATTTCTTATCGTCTGCAAACACCAACATGTAGGACTCAACCCTCGTAGTCAGGCCATTAACATACATGATGAACATTATGGGACTCAATATTGCTGCTCTGCATTAGTGTGACTGCTCGTCCCTCACTGTGACTAGTCCCTCGACTCTCTGGTAATCGTTTACTCTGCTTTTCAAGATTCTATATTAGATTCTTATTCGGATCTCTCTCAAAAGGTTTTGGGCAGTCAAAAAATTCATAAACTGTCCTGGCTTTTATCTCATGTCATATTTTCATCGTTTCATCATGGAACCCACACGCATACACAGGTCGCTGCCCGCAACAGCTGACTAATTTCCTGGTACCTGTTTAGTGTTGAGTGAATCGGGGCATAATGTGAAAGAAATTCTGTCCATTTCTGCCTCGGAAAATGGAAATCAAACCCGTGACTGTGTACTCCTACAATGTGTGTGTGTGTGTGTGTGTGTGGTGTGTGTGTGTGTGTGTACTCACCTAGTTGTGCTTGCG
>WNGS01009128.1:10416-21500 GCA_020271785.1 Procambarus virginalis
ATAACTGACTTCTTATGATCTTACCCAGGACCACGAGACCTCTTAAATCTTGGACTAAATTGTCAATTCATATCTAAACCAAAGATGCACCAAAAACGCCTGGAAATCGAAATGCTTCTGGACGACATCCATAAGCTAGAAGACAACAAAAAGTCATCACAACGGACACACTTCAGGCTGAACTACTAACAGAAGCGGGAAAAAACGAGGAACATATTCATCTACAATCTTAACCCCACGACTCAAAGAAGCAGCAAAACAACTAAAAAATCTGAAAGACGTAACAATAAGAAAAGCCGACAAGACAGCAGCATATGTATTGATTCCTACACAAGAATACATGAACAAAATTAGCGATATCCTTAATGATGACTCCAAATTTCAACGAATCACGAGGAACCCTGTGGAAGACCTTAAGCGGAAAGTAAACAAAACAATTACGGCAATCAACGCAAAGAAAGGTAGTGTGCATTTCAATAAACTTCAAGGCGACTATGGCTTAGGATATGCCTACGGCAATGTTAAGACACATAAACCAGGTAACCCACTACGCCCTATAATCAGCCAAATACCAACTCCAACTTATCACCTGGCAAAAAAACTCAATGAACTCCTAACTCCATACACTCCAAGTAAGTATAGTCTACAATCATCAGCAGATTTCCTAGAATTAATCAAATCTACCCAGCCCGATGGAATCATTGCTTCCCTGGACGTGGAATCCCTATTTACCAACGTCCCAGTCGACACAACCATAGGAATGATACTGGACAGAGTATACAGAGACGAGAGCACCCCCAAATTAGACATACCTGAGCCACACTTGAAGAGTCTTCTCGAAGCATGTACAAAGGAAGCCCCTTTCATCAGTCCACAAGGAGACATGTATTTACAAATAGACGGAGTAGCAATGGGCTCTCCCTTAGGAGTTTTATTCGCTAATTTTTACATGGGAACCATCGAAGACAGGGTCTTCAGTAGCAGACAAAAACCAACTTTATATTGCCGTTATGTAGATGACATATTCGTAATAGTAAAAGACTCAGATGAACTAATTGACGTAAAAAGACATCTAGAGAGAGAGTCAGTACTCCGATTTACACATGAAAATAGTGAAAATAACAGTCTGCCATTCTTGGATGTACTAATAACAAAAACAGGAACCTCTTTAAGCACCAACGTATATACCAAGCCCACCAACATAGGATTATGCCTGAACGGTAGAAGTGAGTGCCCCCAAAGATACAAAGCCAGTGTTCTCAATGCTTATATTCGTCGAGCGCTTACCCACTGCTCTGAATGGAGCAACGTGAGTAGAGAGTTTGAAAGAGTAACTCAGGTATTGGTGAACAATGGATATAGCAACGCGGAAATAAACGCTGCTATAAGAAGACACTTGGACCGTTGGTATAATCCAGAACCTAGAACAGAAACCACAATACCTCCAATAAAATTATATTACAAATCAACCATGCACAGTGAACATACAAAAGAGGAAAGAATAATGAAAGAAATAATCCGTAAAGGAGTAAAAAGCACTACTCCTAACCAAAACATAAACCTGACAATATTCTATAAAACCAAGAAGACTTCCGAACTCCTTATCAAAAACAGCCCGAAGCCGACAGAGAACCCTCTACAGCAGTCAAGCGTTGTATACATGTACACTTGCCCCCACGAAGGATGTAACCTTCAATCTAAGTACATAGGTATGACGTCGACCAAGCTGACGAGGCGTTTGACATGCCATCTTCAATCCGGTGCCCCTAGGAATCACATGAGACAAGCCCATGACATCACCCTAACAAGAGAAATGTTGAACAAGAATACATGCATAATAGACAGAACCCAAGATGCAAGAAGATTACAAATTCTTGAAGCAATTCACATAAGAACAGAACAACCTACCATGAACACCCAAATCACGGAACTATTTACTCTTCCCACAATGAGAGTAAGGACAAGACCAGAACATAACGATGCCAACACAGAAGACAATGTTCAACATAACAGGCCAATTACACTGGATTAATCTTTGTATGTAGATGCCAGCTGCCTCGTATGGGCCAATGGGCCTTCTGCGGTTACCTCTATTCTTATGTTCATATGTTTCACCCCATTTATCCCCTATGTATCCCCTATGTTTTCACCTTTATTGTTTTATCACCTGACCCAGTGCGGGTATATAATCAAACCACATTGTAACATTTCCTCACTTGAGAATGAACCATGGAGGTTCGAAACGTTGTGCAAATTGTTTAAATAAGTGTAATACATTCTATAGTAATCCACATCTTTTCTTCACCCAGAAATTACGAAAATGAGTTTTGGAGAACTCCTATTTCAGCTAAGCCCTGATGCTAAGAAAATAGTTAGAGGGATAGAAGCCCTAAATCAGAAGATAGTAAATACAGAATATGCGGTCATATTCAATGAGACATGTGTAAAAGAAAACCTGCTGCCAGTATACACCAATATATATATATATATATATATATATATATATATATATATATATATATATATATATATATATATATATATATATATATATATATATATATATATATATATATATATATTGTGATGGAAAAAAAATGTAGGTGTACAGCAGTCCTTCCCATTGCTGGTGTCAACTTTATTGGCTGGTGTCAATTAGCGAGTCAACTTTAGATTCATTTACATGCTCGAGTGCAAGGATTATGTCAACCAATTCTGTTTGAAGAGTGGAGGCCCAGTTACTTATACGCACTCCACACTCACACATGGGAGAAGGAACCATCTCTCGCTGTCACAACAACTGCACTGCCAGCTGCACCATAGGACTGATGCAAGGATCCATCAGTGTAAATAATCTGAGAAAGGGAGCGCTCTCTGACCAAAGCGTCAATTTGACTTAAGGCATTGTACCGTGCTTGTTTTCGAAACAAGGGTTGTTCTTTCATCAGCTTCTTTGGGTGGGAAAGGAGGGAGCAGTAATTTGCAAAGGGGGTGATCTCCCATGGGGCAGGAAAGTGTCGTTGTTGTCTCTCTTGGTAGAGGTGATGAATATTATACATTCTGAGCTCAGTGGCAGTTTTGGTAATCCATTTGGAGGGATGCTGACCTTTTTTTGAGATATATACAAGAGTTGTTACATTCTTGTACAGCCACTAGTACGCGTAGCGTTTCGGGCAGGTCCCTGGAATACGATCCCCGCCGCGAAGAATCGTTGTTACAACCAAGAACCCATTTTACTGTTGAGTTAAACAGAGGCTACAGTTAAGGATTTGCGCCCAGTAAATCCTCCCCGGCCAGGCGAGTGTCTTACCACTGCACCACGGAGACTGGACCTTAAAGGAAGAAGGGACAATAGATTTACGATTTCTATGTTATTTAATGGCTAATAACAACAAATTTGGTGTCTAAATGTTTGCAAGCGAATTCTCTAGAGTAATGATGCAAAAACAAAAATAGAGTTCACGAATAAAAGATTATGAGGGACAGGAATACATATTCGAAAGTTTATGTCTAAAGTGAGTCCCTCAAGCCCAAGGGCCTCCCTGCTCCGACCACCTATGTCTTGAGACCATCTTTTACAATACCGGTCATTTTAGGCTCAGGAAGTAAAAACCGAGAAGTTAGCAGTGAAATAGCTCAGCGCCATTGGCTCACACAAATGTTAATAAAAGTTTCAGCTGTAAGACAGTAAAGATATGTTAGTTTAGTTGGTACATAAAAACTGTGATGTTAGTTTAGATAAGTTAGAGGAAAGCTATGCTTGTCTAGTTATCATAGTTGTATAAAGAGTTCTGATGATTTGGTTAATTTAATTTAATTTAATTCATTGTGTCAGGGGACAGGAAGCCAGAGTGTATTCATACACGTATTGGCTTTTATCGAGGTCGCCTCCTCCCCCATCCCCCAAGGCCAATTTACTGACCCCGACCATGATATAACCCCACAACAAGCTGACTAACTCCTGAGTACCTACTTACTGATAGGTGAAGAGACACATTAGGTGAAAGGAAATGTACCCAACCATTTCTGTCCCGCCTGGGATTCGATCAGAATTCTCGATTGTGCGTCGACACCGAACTCGACTGTACTACCGGGACCTTTCTTGAGGTTATCTTCAGATGATTTCGGGGCTTAGCGTCACCGCGGCCCGGTCCTCGACCAGGCTTCTTTTTTGTTACACACCCCCAGGAAGCAGCCCGTAGCAGCTGTCTAATTCCCAGGTACCTATTTTCTGCTAGGTAACAAGGGCATCAGGGTTAAAGAAACACTGCCCAAATTTCTACGTAAGACCGAGCTGAAATTATATCCTAAAATTGTAAAACTAACAAGAATACTCTTAACGATGTGAAACTTACAGTTCTCACTATCTGAATGATATATAAATGAATGCTATTTAAGATAGCCTTCAGTTAGAAGCGACTAAGCAATGCCAGTATGTATTGGCAATAAGATTACAAGAGACATTCTTAAGCATAAGAAATATTGGCCAATAACCCGGAAGGGACGCGATATAAGAAGTATTGGCAGATAATTGTAAATGATTGTGTGGGAAAGTGACACTTGCGAATGTGGAAGTGTATTAATATCAAATTCTTGGATGAAGTCTACATCCTTTCTCACGGTGCTGTAAAGAATCATCTGAACAAGATTCTAAGAGATTGCGTTAATATAATAATGAAAATTAATATTGTATATGTTTATATGAAACTTCCCGGTCTTGAGAACTCACTTCAGACATAAACTTTCGTATATTTATCCCTGTCGCTCATAATCTTTTATAAATGCACTTTCTTTTTTTTATCTGCCATATATCAGGCAGAGCGGCCCACGGGGCGTCCATCATTAGACGTCGTTATGATTACGGGCTATTCATGCCCGTGCCACCTCGTGGGTGGCTTAATCTTCTCCAATTCATCAATCGTCGTTATGATTATGCTCCTCGGGTGTTCCCAGTGGGTGCCGAACACACAGTCAAAGCCCCGCTCCTGTGCCAGGCAAGTCCACTACGGGCTCACCATAGCCCATGCTACTTGCAACTTCTTGTTCCGGGTAGCTGAATCTACAACAACAGCAAACAACGACACTGACACGCCAGGAGCCGAGATAATAACAGGAAGTGATGAGCTCTTCCACTATCATATAATCTTGCGTTAGAGAGGTCGTCGTCCCACCCCAAACGACAGTCACTAGAGGGCTTAGAACACTAGGGGGATCATACATCAATTATTTATTTGATGAAAGGCTGTGAAGCATCTCTTGAGATGGTGTCAAGAGTTAGTAAGAGAGCCAGGGAGTCATATGTGCTTTATGGGTGAGAGAAGCACGGGGAAAAAGAGAAAGAAAAGTGTGTTATTGTAAGTATATGCCACTAAATAGTAGTTTATTAAACTATTGCTTAATGGTAGACACATAAATCAGAGATGAACTAGGAAGCTTACTTGATAAATAAATGAAAATATCAAGACGAACTGGTTATACTCTATGTTCAAAAAAAAGTATTTACATAAAATAGGTTGCGATGTAAGATGATTTAAAGACTAATTCCGTGTGGGAGGGAGATGGACTATAACGCTCTCAGAAAGGGAACAATTATAGTTTACTAAGAGATGACAATATGAATCTTTCCACAACCCTCAGCTTACCCAACATCTCACGTCCTCTAAGGACGTGTGGAACATAACATCCCAAATGTTGGAGGGAAATTTCTACCACTCGCGTTCCGGTGGAAAAAAAAGGGCGAAAGTGATCTTTTAGGATATTTATCTATATATTTGGATGTGTATTGATATATTTTTTGTCTTACATTGCTCTTCTGTTGGTAAAACTTAGATCTGATGTCTTTGTGTGTATTCTGAATGATTGAGAAATAACTTTTGATAGTGTGAATAAATGTTCGGAAAGAAATAGAGATGATAAGCAGAACTACACTGATGTAGTTTCTGAGCAGTTGAAAACAAAATGTTTTAGTGCTAATAACTAAAAAAAAAGAGATCAAAGGGAATCATGATAAACACTTGTTCGAAAAATTATGTGGTTATTAGTGTTAGAGCAAAGGTCCTTGAAGAAATCAAGCAGTCTTGTAATGAAATGAAACCTTAGATGTCACATTTTGATCAAAGAAATAACGCCACCTCCTGGAGAAAATATAAAGATAGAACTTGTTATACCAAAGCCTGTTTCCATAGTGATGAGATGGTAGACATTATAACTACACTAAGATTGACTAGTGAGAGGAAGAAGAAGAGGCTATGAGGTGTGATCACACAGTTAACAAAAAATATTTGAATTTGTAGGTATTCATCACGTCTCCCCAAGCCTCACGTCTCCAGTCTTCCAGAGTCGTGTGATGCATTTCACACAGCTTTTCTCCTAATTCAGGCCACTTAGCTCATGGCCTAGTGGCTTATTTCTGCACTTGACCAGATGTGGGCTCCATGCTGTGACTACACACTCCAGAATTGGTCTTACATATGTGATATACAAGGTTCTGAAGGCAGTTACGATGTTAGCAGTGAGAGCGGTTTAATATGATGGAAGATCCATCCTGGTCTTTAAAAGCATCTTCGATGCATCTGAGAACGGGTTCGGTGGTGTGGATAGAATTTGATGTTACATATTATTATTATATTATTATTATTATTACTCGGTCATTCAAATCCATTTGAATGGGATGTATGGCTGTGCCGAAGGTGAAGCGAGGTCATTAGCAGGAAGGGTGAGGGGCGGTGAGAGTTACTGACAGGTTGTGTTGGGTGCTGGTAGAGATGGCGAGAGAGAGCAGAGCGCTCTGTGGAAGAAATTGATCTAGTAGGGCTAGTAATTATTTACTACTAGTAGTGTAGGTAAACACTTCATTAGAATGGCTATGAAGCTCTTTTAAATGTTTATGAAGATCTTTTTATAATGATTCTGTTTCAGTTATAAGAATTAAAATTACTAAGTTTATGTTGATGATGATGTGTGGGATACATTTTTTATAATGCATATGTTCAACACTCTGACTAACTGATTGAGAATTTAAAAGTGTGGTCAAATCTCCCTCTTACTGCTCATAGAAACTGAATCATGTAGAGTATTTTTAAACTAAAAATATGATCACCATGTTCAACACACACAATGATATTTATTTATTGAAAAAAATACAAGTGGCTCAATAATTGCTTTTAGTCACCTGATGATATTATTCTGTTGGTATAAAAGGAGAATGAGATGTATGTGTCACCGCTTCTGCTGCTGCATTTGGTCTTACATTAAATAAACACAACATCAACAACATTATTATTTATATACTAGCTGAGCCCGGCCACGCGTTTCAGTGACTCAGCAACGCATGTGCGCTGCTGAGTCACTGAGTCACCCCACTCAGTCAGTCAAACAGCAAGAGCATGTTGAGCAAATTGTTGTTAGAGTGCCCTCTCCCTCAGCCTTTAGATTCTTAATCTGGTTAATAGCATATCTCATCTATACAAAAAAAGATCGGTATTTCTTATCTTGTTAGAGACAAAGATGTTCAAGTAATTCTTTTCCTTCAATATCAATGCACAGTTTTAACATTATACACTCTTATCATTTAAGTAAGCTAGCCTTCAGTAATTAGTATAAAGGTGAAATAATGTCAGCATCTCAATATTGCTGTGAAGGGTGATTATATATGAGCTCGGAGAGCTGTTCACCACATGCAAGTGTGTTTATTCCTCGCAAGTAAAAACATTGAAACAACTCTTCTTTGTACAATTTTTTTGTAAAGTAAAGAATGTCTTCAATAATGAGTGTGTATAAAAGGAAGGAGGATAATAATATCAATATCAATCTATATAAATAAAAATGGAAATGTTCGTTTGTTCAAAATCGCTAATCTCAGAAAGTTCTTCACCGATTGCTTTGAAATTTTCACACAATATTCCATTCGCTTCCAGTCAGGTTTTTATATACATACTATATAGATGTCCGTCTGTGACGGTAAAAAAAAACATGCTTTTTCTGAAAAACTGTTTTTCAGGTGAGGGAAATCTTCGAAACCTCTTTACCGATTGCTTTGAAATTTTGAAACAACGTCGCATTCGAATTGGCGCGTCTTTATATATCTACTATATACATGCCTCACCTGTTACAGAAAAAAACATGCTTTTTTTGGAAAACAGCGCCATCTGTTGGACGTAAGAGCAACACACGCTGTAATCTCCGAAAGTTCTTCACCGATTGCTCTGAAATTTTGACACAACGTTGTATTGGAATATTTGCGTCTTTTTATATACCTACCATATAGATGGTAACCCCCTGTGACAGGTAAAAACATGCGTTTTTGAAAAATAGCGCCATCTGTTGCACATAATAGCAATATTCACACTATACTAAACATGTCATGAATTCCAAATCAATGTTTCCGATTGCATTGATAAATTTTATTTTCATAGATTTCGATTTATTTTATTTTTTATTGAATTATTTTGTGAGAAATTGTGTTGGAACTGAGCTGTGTTGTTTACCATATCGTTTATTTCGTAAGTATAAGTATAGATGCCACACCTGTGACAAGTAAAACTATGCTTTTCAAGAAAAACAGCGCCATCTGTTGCATGTAAGAGTAACACACATGCTATACTAAATATGTTACAATTCCATTTCAATGTTTCTGATTGCATTGATAAATTGAATTTTCATAGATTTTGATTTATTTTCATTTTGATTTAAATATTTTGTGTGAATTGCATTGGAATTGAGCTGTGTTGTTTACCATACCGTTCATTTTGTGAATATAGTTTAATTTTTTTACTTTTCATATTTCATTAATTTTTTAATTGTTTTTCTTATATTTCAGTGATGGGAACATCAGAATCACTTGATGTTCCCAATTTTCTGATGGGAACATCAGACCATTTGGAAGGCATCGGACGAGGGAGTGGGGAATGGTGGATGATGACGAGGGGACGAAGTGAGAGATGGTGGGGAGGACGAGGGGGACAAGGGAGGGGGTAATGGTGGGGAAGGACGAAGGGACGGGGAAGTTAGGGATGGTGGGGACGACGGGGATGGGGGATAGGAGATGGTGGTGAGGACAAAGGGACAGGGGAGTGGGTCATGCTGGAAAGGAAGAGGGGATGGTGGAGTGTGGGAATGGTTGTGACGCTGAGGAGAAAATGGTGGGAGGAATGAGGATGGGGAAGGTTGCTGGGCTCAGCACACGCACACGCGTTGCTGAGCAACAGCAACGCGTCGGTACTGCTAGTCTATATATATATAAAAATGTAAATGTTCGTTTGTTCAAACACTAATCTCCGAAGTTCTCACCAATGCTTGAAATTTTCTCACAATATTCCATTCGCATCCGAGCGGGTTTTTATATACATACTGTATAGATGTCACGTCTGTGAGGGAAAAAATTGTTTTTTTTTTTAACTGTGTTTTTTTGTGAGGGGAATATTGACACAACGTTGATTCGAATAGGCATGTGTTTTTTATACCTACAATATTAGATTACACACCTGTGACAGGTAAACAAGTTTTTAAAAAAAATAGCTTCTGTTGCACGTTAATAACACATCACACTATGTAAAATATGTGTATTATTCCATTTCATGCTTTACCGATTTATGATAAATTGAATTTCATAGATTTTGATTATTTTTCATTTTGATTTACTTATTGTTGTGTACATTGTGTTGAATTGAGCTGCTGGTAGGTTTACCATACTGTTAATTTTGTGGGTATAGGTTTATTTTCTTGTATTATTTCTTAATTTCTTTAATTTCTTTTTAACTGTTTTTCTTAGATGCAGTGATGGGAACTATCAGATTATTGATGTTCCCCAATTTTCAGTGTGGGACGTCAGATCATTTTGGGAATGCATTTGCGAAGGAGATGTGCGGAAAGTTGTGGGGACTATAACGGACTAAGATCAAAAGTACTTGAGTGGAGACAGGTCCTCTCTCTAACAAGACATTTGCTAACACGATTTGCTGTTTGACGCTGAGTCTCCATATGTTTTATTTATTATTTATTGGAAGTGTCAGAACTTTAAGCTAAAGACGAACTATCCACACCGTCATAATGACCTGAGTGGATCCAAAGAACATCGTGATCCAACCATGCAGATGTTGATGGTGACTCGCTGGCTGTTTCCGATGTGTGTGAGTAGTCCCTTTGACACCACAAAAACAATTGTTATGAGGACCTTAACATTTTAGGCATAAAACATGATCCAGTCTCCCCTTCTGGGTGCAAACTAGTTCAATGCTGCAAAAAAGATATCAAGGACAATGGTAGCACCCAATGTTCACCGACGTAATGAAGTACAATGACCGATGACAGCAGAAGATGCGGTTATGAGTGAGGGGATAGGCTAAATTGTCAAGATCCCACTCTCACACCTCTCCCTGATTGCATCGAAAATCATAATCCGACCACTCATCCGGAGGGGTGCTTAGGAGCCTCCAACCTGCTGATGCTGATGCGGTTTGAGTACATACACGCGGCACTAGGACCCCTCCTCCTCCCAGCATAATGTCTTTTTTCTTTTTTTTAATTCTCAGAGACTTCTTTGCTTGGATGGTTTATTGCACAGGAAAAATCATTATGCCTTACCACATCGTTACGTCCTAAGTGTTTGGTTACTCCAGCGGTGCCCCAAACGTGTAGGGTGCAGGTTGGGAAAGGGTGAGGTCTCTCGCTGTTTAGTGAAGTACTGTACACAGACACGCCTTCAATACTTAATCTGATGAAGAGAGGTACACAACATCATTCACTTTGAGATCTGAGATGATTTTGGGGCCTTAGCAATCCCTGCTCTACCCGGTCCTCGACCAGGCATCAGTATGCTTGTTTTATGGTGTGGTGGGGTGGTAGTGGATGGGGGTATTGAGCAAACCCATCACCCCCAAACACCTCAATTCACCTCCAACTGTGGGTTAGGACAGGCGTAATGGAAGGGGGAGGGTCTTCTGTGTTTTCATCATGCTGAAAAGCGCCATGGCTTCTGGTTTTTCTCATCACACATCCTCATATTTCAGATCTATCTATCCACTCCTAGCGCACTACTCATTACATCTCTCTTACTGCAACTGAGAGATACCACCGATGCGCAGACA
>WNGS01009128.1:22500-37282 GCA_020271785.1 Procambarus virginalis
AAACTGTACACCTGTTGATTGACGGTTGAGAGGCGGGACCAAAGAGCCAGAGCTCAACCCCCGCAAGCACAACTAGGTGAGTACAACTAGGTGAGTACACACACGCCACACACACACACACACACACACACACACACACACACACACAACACACACACACACACACACACCACACACACACACACACACACACACACACACACACACACACACACATGTGACTGATACACAGAGAATAACAAAGGTGATGTGTGAAGAACTTAACAAGAGAGTCCGGGAGGTTCTTCACAATAGAGCATGGAGAAGTCCCTGAACTAAGAGGGCCGACGATAAACCAAGCAAACGTGGAGGATATTGAAATTACCAGAGATGAGGTTAGGAGGTTAGGCTCGATCTAAACGTGACTAAGGCTGTTGGACCTGATGGAATCTCACCATGGATGCTTGAAGAAGGGGCAGAAACCTTGTGCACGCTGTTATCTATTGTATATAACGTCACTGGAAACAGGAGACCTACTAGAGAGTTGGAAGACAGCTAATGTAGTCCCAATATATAAAAAGGGGGATAGGTAGGAGGCCCTAACTACAGGCTCTTGTCATTAACTTGTATACCATGCAAGGTAATGGAGAAGATCGTGCGACAAAGCCTGGTAGTACATCTGGAAAGAAGGGAATTTGTAACACACCACCAGCATGGATCCAGGGATGGCAAGTCGTGTCTCACAGGTTTAATGGAATTCTATGACCAAGCAACAAGCATTAAGGAAGAATAAGATGGGTGGGCAGACTGCATTTTCTTGGACTGTCAAAAAGCTTTTGACACAGAACCCCATAAGAGACTGTTGTATAAGTTGGAGAAACAGGCTGGAGTAAGTCGTAAGGTACGCTAGTGGATAAGGGAGTACCTAAACAACAGGAAGCAGAGAGTTACTGCGTGGAAATACCGAATATTCCAATAGTGGAATATGCGGCTTCAGCGTGGAGTCCACATCTAATCAAACACAAAATTAAGTTACAAGAGGTTCAGAGGTATGCCACCAGGCTAGTCCCTTAGATGAGGTGTACAAGCTACAAGGAAATATTACTGGAACTAAATCTCACATCACTGGAAGACAGAAGAGTTAGGGGATACATGATCACTACCTATAAATTCTCAGAGGAATTGACAGGGTAGATAAAGATAAACTGTTTAGCACGGATGGTACGCGAACAAGGGGACACAGGTGGAAACTGAGTAACCAAATGAGCCACAGGGACGATAGAAAGAACTTTTTCAGTGTCAGAGTAGTTAACAGATGGAATGCATTAGGCAGTGATGTGGTGGAGGCTGACTCCATACACAGTTTCAAATGTAGATATGATAGAGCCCAGTAGGCTCAGGAACCTGTACACCAGTTGATTGTCAGTTGAGAGGCGGGACCAAGAGCCAGAGCTCAACCCTCGCAAGCACAACCAGGTGAGTACAACTAGGTGACCACACACACACACACACACACACACACACACACACACACACACACACACACACACACACACACACACACACACACACACACACACACACACACACACACACACACACACACACACACACACCATTCATTCTCATTGCTCTTTAACTGAGAGGAATATAAGTCACATATTAAACACAGTCTGCTGTAAGAGACGCCTTACACCCAGTAACTTCGTCTTTATTAATCCAATTAAGCCATAAACCTAAGATGAAACACGGCCCAAGAGTTAAATTTGGTGTTAATGAAAATTAACAAGTTTGTGAAACTTTCGCCATACCTGATGACTGCACGGAGCACCAGCCTTGACCTCGGAGCTGTCGAGGTGAACACCGGCTTAGTTCTCTCTCTGGAGAACACACAATCAGGAGGAAATTTTGTTAAAAATGAAGAAAAAACTAATTTTTCTTTTTTGGCTGAAGAATTTTCTTCCAAGTATATCTTGTTTAATGGTGTGACTCATGCCATGTGTTGTCGCTGGATTAAAGTGTTCGATCATCGCACTGAAGAACAAAGGAGTTCTGAGGCATGGAGAACACACGTCGTGGTGGCGTAGTGGCAACACACTCGCTCTCAGCCTCGCCAACGATCTGATCTCCATTTCGAGTCCTGGCCAAGGAGGATTGACTGATCACAAATACGTTAACTGTTCACTCCTCTTTTCACCCCGCAGTAATTAGAGACCGGGTTGTTAAGAGACTGGCTGGCCTTGTCCCAGGGAAACAAGTAGTGTTGGGCTGAACAACAGCTAGGGGGGGGGGGGGGGAACGCTCTCGTCCTGCTGCCAGCAGTCAGAAGTTGTCTGCTTCTGTATACTCACAGGTGGAAAAAAACGACATAAACATGAATCTATATTATAGACACATAAAAATCACAATCCCAGACGATCCCAGGCGCGTCTGGGATCATCCCGGACGTAGGTTCTAGTCAGTTTGTTAGTAATTAAAATCTTTCTTTACTAGGAACTATGCTCGAATTATTTGGATGTTTCTGCCTCGCCCTCTGGTGGATTTTGTGCAAGGTCTGTTCATATTCTTGTCTAAATCTCGTGTAGTTCTCTCGTTCCAATGCAATAACTTTATTTAATCCAGTCTAAATAGTTATTTTGCTCTTCATTATGGATCTTTTTGAAATTCTTGTTTATTTTTGCCAACAGTTAAACTACTTCTATTCGTTTCCTTTCCTCTCTTTTCTTTTTCTTCTTGTTACCTGTTGTTTACCGCGGAATATTGAATTGTTCTTGTTAGTGAGTTTTTACGTGCAATTTGTGAAGAGTCTACTTTAAAAATATATGTCTCCTTTGCTGCCTTAAATAAACAGGAAATTAAATTGGAACTCTTGGAGTGCCTCATAAATTACTGTTGGCGTCAATGTCAAAACACCCGAGAGGTCCTTGTTGACTCACATGGTTCTTGACTCTCTTATGAGTGGTAGTAGACGGCTATTCCATGGGTTCCAACCCCATGAAAGAGAGATGGGTCTGAATGCATGAACCCATGAACTATTGATGGGATGTAATGCATTACACTAAGCTTCTTTCGCAGATATATATATGTATATATATATATATATATATATATATATATATATATATATATATATATATATATATATACATATATATATATATATGTATATATATATATATATATATATATATATATATATATATATATATATATTATATATATATATATATATATATTATATATATATGTCGTACCTAGTAGCCAGAACGCACTTCTCAGCCTACTATGCAGGGCCCGATTTGCCTAATAAGCCAAGTTTTCCTGAATAATATATTTTCTCAAATTTTTTTCTCATGAAATGATAAAGCTTCCCATTTCATTATGTATGAGGTCAATTTTTTTTATTGGAGTTTAAATTAACGTAGATATATGACCGAACCTAACCAACCCTACCTAACCTAACCTATCTTTATAGGTTAGGTTAGGTTAGGTAGCCGAAAATGTTAGGTTAGGTTAGGTTAGGTAGGTTAGGTAGTCGAAAAACAATTAATTCATGAAAACTTGGCTTATTAGGCAAATCGGGCCCTGCATAGTAGGCTGAGAAGTGCGTTCTGGCTACTAGGTACGACATATATATATATATATATATATATATATATATATATATATATATATATATATATATATATATATATATATATATATATATATATATATATATATATAATGTGCGTGTGTGCAATAGAATTGATTGGCATCCCAATATCATTGATTATTCAAATTATATTACATCCGCCAATCAAACGCATTAAAAACAATCCTGTCCACCAATCAAAGTGCACCAATGAGGATTCATTTACCAGTAAAGACTGATCAGTGAAGGTTGATCCACCAATCAAGTTGTATCAACAAAGGTTCATCCACCAATCAATACCCATCAACGAAGATACATGCTCCAATCAGGATCCATCAACGAAGATTAATCCACTAATCAAGACCGATCAAAGGAAATTCATCCTTCAATTAAGATGCTTCAATGAAGATACATCCACCAATCAGGACTGATGAACGAAGGTCTATACACCAATCAGGACCGATCAACGAAGATTCATCCATAAATCAAGAAGATTCAACAAAATTCCATCCGCCAATCAACGAATGAACATCTATCCACCAATTGTGACCGATGAAAGAAAATCTATCCACCAATCAGGACCGATCCACAAAGGTCTATCCACCAATCAAAACCGATCAACGAAGGTCCATCCACCAATCAAAACGAATAAACGAGCTTCTGAACACATAATAATGCACTGAGTCCTATTGAACGAATAAGTCTGGAGAGAGACGTCTGAGAATTGACGTCACACTTGTTAACACCCGTAATCCGGCTTTGTGGCGAGGCCAGTTGTCCGGCTTGTGAAGACACCAGTTATCCGGCTTGTGGACACCCAAGCTATCCGGCTTCGAAAAGACACCAGTTTTACGGTATGTGGCTTGTATATGCCGACTGTTTTTCGGCATGTGAAGATACTACTTATCGGCTGTGTAATGATGCCCGTTATCCGGCTTTTAAAGATACAATTATCCAGCTTATGGGAAGGGGGAGACTTTCCAGCCAGAGATGCCGGCTCAAACAATCGCCCCGGGAGCGCAGAAAGGATCCCTCGCCTATTGTAATCGCAGAGACCAATACTCTCACAACAACCTGTAGAAGTTGGCAAAATTTTCTTGAAAACGCAACACCAGAATCCAGAATCATCAAATTTCTTCGTTACCGCACGAATAGTACTTCACTATTCGGAAATATTCGTAATTTTCTAAATAGACCTCAATATTACCTAGAGGACACAATGAATCATAATAACACTATAAATAAATAAATAAATAAATATATATATATATATATATATATATATATATATATATATATATATATATATATATATATGTATATATATGGTAATTATGTATTATATATATATATATATATATATATATATATATATATATATATATATATATATATATATATGGTAATTGTTTATTAGAGTTTAACGTTAGTATCGGAACAAAAGAGTTCCCAGCGGTCCTAGGATCCCGGGAACGAATTCCTAATTAATTAGTGATTAACTTCAGCGATTAGTGATCTCTAGTTTAACAAAGGTCAATAGGACATAATTGTTTTATGACATTTATTGACAGACTATTCCGAGTGTATTAACGCATTTCAAAGAGCAGCAAGTTACAGTAGGTAGAAAATAGCTAGAAGTAATAGCTGGCAATATAGCAAGTATTAGCAGGAAATATTAACACGAAAAGATATCAGAAAGTAATAGCAAGTAGAAAGCATAACAAGTTATTTATATTTTTTATCTTCGAGAGAGAGAGAGAGAGTGAGTGGCCAAACTAGCAAGGTTTGCGTGAGACAAACTGACCGACTCAACTAGCTAAGACTGTATACGAGACAAAGTGACAGATCTAACTAGCAAGACACTCTCCTGAGACAAAGTGACAGATCTAACTAGCAAGACACTCTCCTGAGACAAAGTGACAGATCTAACTAGCAAGACACTCTCGTGAGACAAGGTGACGGCCGGCTAGCTACGCTTATATTAACGTAAACGGGTCAATTTTAAGCGACTAGTAGAGAATCTAAAATTCTCAGTTCTTGCAATAACAGCAAGTCTCTTCTTTTTCATCTTTATTCTGTTTACCGAGATGAAACCACATGAAATCCCTGTGTTCTCTGCCCACTACAGAGAACCAGATTTGTTCAACACATTTAGGGGGGACTGGTCATCAGAACGACGATCATCAGAAACAGCTCGATCCTAGTAGAGGAAACCCTTGTACATATTTCCTTAATGATCCGTGTCCTGCCGTAAGGAAACGCCCACCAACGTGAAGGCAGCCATTTGAAGGCAGCCATGTGAAGGCAGCCATGTGAAGGCAGCCATGTGAAGGCAGCCATGTGAAGGCAGCCATGTGAAGGCAGCCATGTGAAGGCAGCCATGTGAAGGCAGCCATGTGAAGGCAGCCATGTGAAGGTAGCCATGTGAAGGCAGCCATGTGAAGGCAGCCATGTGAAGGCAGCCATGTGAAGGCAGCCATGTGAAGGCAGCCATGTGAAGGCAGAGTTCGAGTGACTCAGCATAACGCTCTAGGTAGAGCTGTTACTTACTCTTTTTACCTCAGCGTCCAGATAGAGTTTCGACAGTATTGAGGGTCAGTGGATCAGTATGGGGCTCCGTTATAGAGGTAGAGATCGTTATCATAAAGTTATTGGTGTGTAGAAGGTAGAGGGTGTAGAGGGTGGAGGGTGTAGAGGGTGGAGGGTGTAGAGGGTGGAGGGTGTAGAGGGTGGAGGGTGTAGAGGGTGTAGAGGGTGGAGGGTGTAGAAGGTGGAGGGTGTAGGGTGTAGAGGGTGTAGGGTGTAGAGGGTGGAGGGTGTAGAGGGTGGAGGGTGTAGAGGGTGGAGGGTGTAGAGGGTGGAGGGTGTAGAGGGTGGAGGGTGTAGAGGGTGGAGGGTGTAGAAGGTGGAGGGTGTAGAAGGAAGAGGGTGTAGAGGGTGGAGGGTGTAGAGGGTGGAGGGTGTAGAGGGTGGAGGGTGTAGAGGGTGGAGGGTGTAGAGGGTGGAGGGTGTAGAGGGTGGAGGGTGTAGAGGGTGGAGGGGGAACGCAAGACTGAACAGCAGATGATGGTCGAACCGTTCAACCTCGCAGCCTCGATGACCTTCCCAGCACTTGGTCACGGCCGTGGTTGGCCAGGCTGTGAGGCTGTGTCCGTCGCTGGCTGGTGCTCCCGGAACACGTCTCTGGCTGGTGCTCCCGGAACACGTCGCTGGCTGGTGCTCCCGGAACACGTCGCTGGCTGGTGCTCCCGGAACACGTCGCTGGCTGGTGCTCCCGGAACACGTCGGTGGCTGGTGTTCCCAGAACACGTCGGTGGCTGGTGCTCCCGGAACACGTCGGTGGCTGGTGCTCCCGGAACACGTCGGTGGCTGGTGCTCCCGGAACACGTCGCTGGCTGGTGCTCCCGGAACACGTCGGTGGCTGGTGCTCCCGGAACACGTCGCTGGCTGGTGCTCCCGGAACACGTCGCTGGCTGGTGCTCCCGGAACACGTCGCTGGCTGGTGCTCCCGGAACACGTCGCTGGCTGGTGCTCCCGGAACACGTCGCTGGCTGGTGCTCCCGGAACACGTCGCTGGCTGGTGCTCCTGGAACACAGGGGCCAACTCTCTTGCATAATCTTTTTTCTTTACATTTTCATAGCTTCAACACTAAAAATATTGTCACGTTTTTCTTTTCATGAATAATAAATAAGTCAAGTGGGAGCCGCGAAGAACGTTAATACGAGGGAAAAAATACAATTCTTTCTTCAGTCTCAAACAAGATGTGATTTAAGGAAGCGGAAAGTTTTGGTGGAGAGAGTTTGGGCGAGTTTAGTGAAGTTGTCGTCACGGTCACGGGCGCCGAGTGTCTCTTGTTTGTGTGGCCGGCCTGTGACTGCCGGGTAGTTCTCTCTCCAATATAATGTTAATTTGCAAGTACAATTATGCAGCCGAGTTGCAGCAACTTGCATCACATAGTTCGCGACAACTGCTCTTGTAAACACACAAACATAAGAATGTAGGGTGTCGTGAGGACGTGGCCACAAACATCAGCTGCCGACACGTTCATCAACTATGTCGATGGAATGCATTTTGATGCGTTACTCTATGCAAATATCCGGTGTGGCGAGATGGAATCGGCTCGAGAAGGCAAAGTGCCATATGCGATAAAGCGGAGGTGACGATCGTTGATGGCCCAGTAACGAGGGGGTCACGCAGGCGGCTCCTTCACACCGGAGGAGTGCCAACACGGCACACCAACTGGCACTTGGACCATCTATTTGACAATGGCAATACACCAACGTTTACACCGATCTCACAGGCACTTATGTGGGTCACTTGGGCACAGCTGCCTGGCACTGTGGCAGGCTAGGAGACCAAACTGTCACTCAAATGCTTTTGGTGTCATGTGCCGCAGGTGTGAGAGACCGACAACGGCTTATGGCTGGCTCTCGACGCAGGTTGCACCGGGGGAGTGCCACCTGGCCCTCCAGATACCAGCTGCGTCAACACAGCAAATTAAGGGCAGGGTGGAACAGGTATTTACTGGGCTTGAGTGAATGATAGCGTGTCCTACACTGTATTATGGATACCTGAGTGTATCCTCTACACTCCCAAGAGCCTTCACAATGTCTCCTACCAACAAGAAGAGCCGAAACACTTGTATGGGAGCCCCGAGTGTGTGACAGTCTTACGCTTGATGTCCTTCCCTTCCCTTTCTTGTGTGATCATAGTTATCCTGTCATAAAACTCTAGTAGGTTTGGCATGCATGACTTTTTGAGTCACGTTGCTAATTTGTTGTGGTTATTATTCTCTTACTAAATTACTATCTACAGCACTCTGTAATCACTTAGTTCACTGCTCTGTAGGTGTGTGTATTCGCCTAGTTATATTCATCTAGTTGTGCTTGCGGGGGTTGAGCTCTGCTCTTTCGACCCGCCTCTCAACTGTCAATCAACTGTTTCTACTACTACTATTTCCCCCCCACCCCAGACACACACCCCCCAGGGAACAGCCCGTGACAGCTGACTAACTCCCAGGTACCTATTTACTGCTAGATAACAGGGGCATAGGGTGAAAAAAACTCTGCCCATCATTTATCGCCGGCGCCCGGGATCAAACCCAAGACCACAAGACCACGTGTCCAGCGTGCTGTCCGCTCGTCCCGCCGGGAGTGTGTACTCACCTATTTATACTCACCTATTTGTGCTTGCGGGAGTTGAGCTTTGGCTCTTTGGTCCCGTCTCTCAACTGTCAATCAACTGGTGTACAGATTCCTGAGCCTACTGGGCTCTATCATATCTACATTTAAAACTGTGTATGGAGTCAGCCTCCACCACATCACTGCCTAATGCATTCCATCTGTTAACTACTCTGACACTGAAAAAGTTCCTTCTAACGTCCCTGTGGCTCATGTGGGTACTCAGTTTCCACCTGTGTCCCCTTGTTCGCGTCCCACCAGTGTTGAATAGTTTATCCTTGTTTATCCGGTCGATTCCTCTGAGGATTTTGTAGGTTGTGATCATGTCCCCCCTTACTCTTCTGTCTTCCAGTGTCGTAAGGTGTATTTCCCGCAGCCTTTCCTCGTAACTCATGCCTCTTAGTTCTGGAACTAGTCTGGTAGCATACCTTTGGACTTTTTCCAGCTTCGTCTTGTGCTGGACAAGGTACGGGCTCCATGCTGGGGCCGCATACTTAGGGATTGGACTTACATATGTGGTGTACAAGATTCTGAATGATTCCTTACACAGGTTCCCGAACGCTGTTCTGATGTTAGCCAGCCTCGCATATGCCGCAGACGTTATTCTTTTTATGTGGGCTTCAGGAGACAGGTTTGGTGTGATATCAACTCCTTGATGTTTCTCTCTGTCTGTTTCATTAAGTACTTCATCTCCTATTCAGTATCCTGTGTCTGGCCTCCTGTTTCCACTGCCTAGTTTCATTACTTTGCATTTTCTTGGGTTGAACTTCAACAGCCATTTGTTGGACCATTCACTCAGTCTGTCTAGGTCATCTTGTAGCCTCCTACTATCATCCTCTGTTTCAATCCTCCTCATAATTTTTGCATTATCGGCAGACATTGAGTGAAACGAATCTATACCCTCTGGGAGATCATTTACATATTCCAGAAACAGTATAGGTCCAAGGACTGACCCCTGCGGGTCTCCACTTATAACGTCTCGCCAATCTGAGACCTCACCCCTCACACAGACTCGTTGTCTCCTGTTGCTTAGGTACTCCTTTATCCAATGGAGTACCTTCCCTTTCACTCCAGCCTGCATCTCCAGCTTTTTCACTAGCCTCTTGTGTGGTACTGTATCAAAGGCTTTCTGACAATCCAAGAATATGCAGTCTGCCCACCCTTCTCTTTCTTGCCTGATTTTTGTTGCCTGCTCTTAGAATTCAAGTAACCCTGTGAGGCAGGACCTGCCGTCCCTGAAATTGGTGCTGTGTTACAAAGTTCTTCGCTCCAGATGCTCCACTAGCTTTCTTCGCACAATCTTCTCCATCAGCTTGCATGGTATGTAGGTTAGGGACACTGGCCTGTAGTTCAGTGCCTCCTGTCTATCCCCTTTCTTGTATATCAGGACTACGTTAGCTGCTTTCCAAATATCTGGCAGTTCCCCTGTTGCCAGTGATTTGTTATACACTATGGAGAGTGGTAGGCACAGTTCTGTTGCTCCTTCCTTTAGTATCCAAGGGGAGATTCCATCTGGGCCTATAGTCTTTGTCACATCCAACTCTAGTAAACACTTCCTTACTTCCCCGCTGGTTATCTCAAACTCTTCCAGTGGTTCCTGGTTAGCTATTTCCTCTCTTATCTCTGGAATTTCTCCTTGTTCTAGGGTGAAGACCTCCTGGAATTTCTTATTCAGTTCCTCACACACTTCCTTGTCGTTTGTAGTGAATCCTTCTTCCCCTATTCTTAATTTCATAACCTGTTCCTTTACTGTTGTTTTTCTCCTGATGTGGCTATGTGTGTGTTTGTGTGTGTGTGTGTGTGTGTGTGTGTGTGTGTGTGTGTGTGTGTGTGTGTGTGTGTGTGTGTGTGTGTGTGTGTGTGTGTGTGTGTGTGTGTGTGTGCGTGCGTGCGTGAGTGCCTGAGCCTCCAGTGAGTCCTCCCACGCTATAATCCCAGTATCCTCCCAAGCGACACACCCTAAGGGGGGGCCCCGCCCCCACCGACCAAACACTTCACCCTAATGACTAATTTCCTCCTTAACTGCTAATTAAGTTTTGGTAATGGGTCTGCGCCTGTCAGGAATACTCGCCCTTATTGTGTATGTTGCGAGCATTATTAGCACGGCTGTCGTTGGTGGACTATGTTTAACCCTTTAACAGTGCCTCCCAAAAGTGTGTGTATACTCATCTAGTTGTACTCACCTAGTTGTGTTTGCGGGGGTTGAGCTCTGGCTCTTTGGTCCCGCCTCTCAACTGTCAATCAACAGGTGTACAGATGCCTGAGCCTATTGATCTCTATCATATCTACATTTAAAACTGTGTATGGAGTCAGCCTCCACCACAACACTACTTAATGCATTCCATTTGTTAACTACCCTGACACTGAAAAAATTCTTTCTAACGTCTCTGTGACTCATCTGGGTACTAAGTTTCCACCTGTGTCCCCTTGTCCCACCCGTGCTGAAGAGTTTGTCTTTGTTCACCCTGTCAATTCCCCTGAGAATTTTGTAGGTGGTTATCATGTCTCCCCTTACTCTTCTGTTTTCCAGGGTTGTGAGGTTCAGCTCCCTTAACCTTTCCTCGTAACTCATTCCTTTCAGTTCCGGGACCAGTCTGGTGGCATACCTCTGAATCTTCTCTAACTTCGTCTTGTGTTTAACTAGGTATGGACTTCAGGCTGGAGCTGCATACTCCAGGATTGGTCTTACGTAAGTGGTATACAGGGTCCTGAACAATTCCTCACACAAGTTTCTAAAGGCAGTTCTTATATGGGCCAGTCTAGCATATGTTGCTGATGATATCCTTTTGATGTGGGCCTCTGGGGACAGGTTCGGTGTGATATCGACCCCCAGATCTTTCTATCTATTTGACTCTTGTATGATTTCACCTCCCAGATGGTACCTTGTGACTATATTGAGCCTTCTGCTCCCTTCGCCTAATTTCAGTACTTTACACTTTCCTGAGTTGAACTTTAGCAGCCATTTTCTAGACCATTCCTCCAATTTGTCCAGGTCGTCCTGTAGTCTCTGTCTATCTTCATCTGTTTTGATTCTTCTCATAATTTTTGCATCATCAGCAAACATTGAGAGAAATGAGTCTATACCCTCTGGAAGGTCGTTGACATATACTAGAAACAGGATGGGTCTGAGTACAGAGCCCTGTGGAACCCCGCTGGTGACATCTCGCCAATCTGATGCCTCCCCCTCACCGTTACTCGGTGTTTCCTATTGCTTAGATACTCCCTTATCCACTGGAGCACCTTACCTTTTAATCCTGCCTGCTGCTCCAACTTTTGTAACAGCCTTTTGTGAGCTACTGTGTCAAAGGCTTTTTGACAGTCCAAGAAAATAGTCTGGCCACCCTTCTCTTTCCTGCCTAATTTGTGTTGTTTGGTCATAGAATTCTATTAGGCCTGTGAGGCACGATTTACCATCTCTGAACCCATGCTGGTGGTGTGTTACAAAGCTGTTTCCCTCCATGCTCTACGAGCCTTTTCCTCACAATCATCTACATCGCCTTGCATGGTATACAAGTCAAGGACGCTGGCCTGTAGTTCAGTGCCTCTTGCCTGTCGCCCTTTTTGTATATTGGGACCACATTCGCTGTGTTCCATATTTCTGGTAGGTCTCCCGTCTCCAGTGACCTACTATACACTATGGAGAGTGGCAAGCAAAGTACCTCTGCACACTCTTTCAATACCCATGGCGAGATCCCGTCTGGACCAACAGCCTTTCTAACATCCAGATCCAGCAGGTGTCTCTTGACCTCCTCTCTCGTAATTTCGAACTCTTCCAAGGCCGCATGGTTTACTTCCCTTTCTTCTAGCACAGTGATCTCACCTTGTTCTGCTGTGAAGACCTCCTGGAACCTCTTATTGAGTTCATCACACACCTCTTTGTCTTTCTCTGTATACTTGTCCTCGCCTGTTCTAAGTTTCACTATCTGTTCTTTCACTGTTGTTTTCCTTCTGATGTGACTGTGGAGTATAGCTTTGGTTCGGTCTTGGCTTTGTTTGCTATATCATTTTCATAACTTTTCTCTGCTTCTCTTCTCACCCTGACGTACTCATTCCTGATTCTCTGGTATCTCTCTCTGCTTTCTAGTGTTCTGTTATTCCAGAAGTTCCTCCACGCCTTTTTGTTCAGTTTCTTTGCTTCCATACATGCCCTATTATACCATGGATTCTTCTTTTGCTTCTCGGATTTTTCCTTTTCTGCCGGGATGTATCTGCTTACTGCCGCCTGACACTTTTGGGTAACATAGTTCATCATATCTTGTACAGACTTATCTCTGAGGTCTGTGTCCCAAGTTATTTCCCTTAGGAAGCTTCTCATCTCCTCATAATTTCCCTTTCGGTATGCCAACCTTTTGTTTCCTAGTTCTTTTTTGGGGGAGATAATTCCTAGCTCTACCAGGTACTCGAAGTTCAATACACTGTGATCACTCATTCCCAAGGGTGCTTCCATCTTGACTTCCTTTATATCCCACTCATTTAGGGTAAATATCAGATCAAGAATTGCTGGTTCATCTTCTCCTCTCATTCTTGTTGGTTCCTTGATGTGCTGGCTTAGAAAGTTTCTTGTTGCCACGTCCAGCAGCTTAGCTCTCCATGTTTCTGGTCCTCCATGCGGGTCTCTGTTCTCCCAATCTATCTTCCCATGGTTGAAGTCTCTATGATTAGTAGTCCAGATCCATTCCTGCTAGCAACAGAAGCTGCTCTCTCTATTATGTTAATGGTGGCCAAGTTGTTTCTATCATATTCCTGTCTGGGTCTTCTGTCATTTGGTGGAGGATTATATATGACTACAACTATAATTTTTTGTCCTCCAGTTGTTATTGTACCTGTTATGTAGTCACTGAAACCTTCACAGCCCTGAACAACCAACTCCTCAAACACCCAGCCTTTTCTTACCAGTAGAGCTACACCACCACCACCTCTTCCTTCTCTCTCTTTCCTCATAACATAACAGTCCTGTGGGAACACTGCATTTGTTATGGTTTTCGTTAGCTTTGTTTCTGCGAGAGCTATTATGTCTGGGTTTTCCTCTAGTACCCGTTCTCCAAGCTCATTTGTTTTATTTGTAATTCCATCTATGTTAGTGTACATTGCTTTGAGGCTCACTTTCTTCTGTCCCTTCTCAAATCGCCTCCTTGGTGAGTGTTCTGCTGGTGGAGGAAGCTGTTCCATGGGTGAGAGGATTTGTGAGGTGGATACCAGGTTTGCAGAGGATACTGGGATGAGGTGTGGGAGGTCAAGTGAAGGGTGGGGACAGGGAGGGTATGGGGTGAAAGGGGAGGGAGGACAGGAAGGAAAGGGGGGTTTTCTATGCAGAGGAGGGTTTAGGGTTGCCCTCTCCGCTTGTACTCACCTAGTTGTACTCACCTAGTTATGCTTGCGGGGGTTGAGCTCTGGCTCTTTGGTCCCGCCTCTCACCGTCAATCAACAGGTGTACAGTTTCCTGAGCCTAATGGGCTCTATCATATCTACACTTGAAACTGTGTATGGAGTCAGCCTCCACCACATCGCTTCCTAATGCATTCCATTTGTCAACCACTCTGACACTAAAAAAGTTCTTTCTAACATCTCTGTGGCTCATTTGGGCACTCAGTTTCCACCTGTGTCCCTAGTGCCGTGTGCCCTTGTGTTAAACAGCCTGTCTTTATCAACCCTGTCGATTCCCCTGAGAATCTTGAATGTGGTGATCATGTCCCCCCTAACTCTTCTGTCTTCCAACGAAGTGAGGTTTAATTCCTGCAGTCGCTCCTCGTAGCTCATACCTCTCAGCTCGGGTACTAGTCTGGTGGCAAACCTTTGAACCTTTCCAGTTTAGTCTTATTCTTGACTTGATATGGACTCCATGCTGGAGCGCGCATACTTCAGGATTGGTCTGACATATGTGGTATATAATGTTCTGAAAGATTCCTTACACAAGTTTCTAAAGGCCGTTTCTTATGTTAGCCAACCTGGCATATGTGCTGATGTTATCCTCTTGATATGAGCTTCAGA
>WNGS01009132.1:0-17511 GCA_020271785.1 Procambarus virginalis
CCAGGGATGTGGCTCTACCAGGGATGTGGCTCTACCAGGATGTGGCTCTACCAGGGATGTGGCTCTGCCAGGGAGGTGGCTCTACCTGGGATGTGGCTCTGCCAGGGATGTGGCTCTGCCAGGGATGTGGCTCTACCAGGGATGTGGCTCTGCCAGGGATGTGGCTCTACCAGGGATGTGGCTCTACCAGAGATGTGGCTCTACCAGGGATGTGGCTCTGCCAGGGATGTGGCTCTACCAGGGATGTGGCTCTACCAGAGATGTGGCTCTACCAGGGATGTGGCTCTACCTGGGATGTGGCTCTGCCAGGGATGTGGCTCTGCCAGGGATGTGGCTCTACCAGGGATGTGGCTCTACCTGGGATGTGGCTCTGCCAGGGATGTGGCTCTGCCAGGGATGTGGCTCTACCAGGGATGTGGCTCTGCCAGGGATGTGGCTCTGCCAGGGATGTGGCTCTACAGGGATGTGGCTCTGCCAGGGATGTGGCTCTGCCAGGGATGTGGCTCTACCAGGGATGTGGCTCTACCAGGGATGTGGCTCTACTAGGGATGTGGCTCTATAGGGATATGGCTCTACCAGGGATGTGGCTCTACCAGGGATGTGGCTCTACCAGGGATGTGGCTCTACCAGGGATGTGGCTCTACCAGGGATGTGGCTCTACTAGGGATGTGGCTCTACTAGGGATGTGGCTCTACCAGGGATGTGGCTCTACCAGGGATGTGGCTCTACCAGGGAAGTGGCTCTACCAGGGATGTGGCTCTGCCAGGGATGTGGCTCTACCAGGGATGTGGCTCTACCAGGGATGTGGCTCTGCCAGGGATGTGGCTCTACCTCGGATGTGGCTCTGCCAGGGATGTGGCTCTGCCAGGGATGTGGCTCTACCAGGGATGTGGCTCTGCCAGGGATGTGGCTCTACCTGGGATGTGGCTCTGCCAGGGATGTGGCTCTACCGGGATGTGGCTCTACCTGGGATGTGGCTCTACCTGGGATGTGGCTCTACCTGGGATGTGGCTCTACTGGGATGTGGCTCTACCTGGGATGTGGCTCTGCCAGGGATGTGGCTCTACCAGGGATGTGGCTCTGCCAGGGATGTGGCTCTACCTGGGATGTGGCTCTGCCAGGGATGTGGCTCTACCAGGGATGTGGCTCTACCTGGGATGTGGCTCTACTTGGGATGTGGCTCTACCGGGATGTGGCTCTGCCAGGGATGTGGCTCTGCCAGGGATGTGGCTCTACCAGGGATGTGGCTCTGCCAGGGATGTGGCTCTGCCAGGGATGTGGCTCTGCCAGGGATGTGGCTCTACCAGGGATGTGGCTCTACCAGGGATGTGGCTCTACTAGGGATATGGCTCTACCAGGGATGTGGCTCTACCAGGGATGTGGCTCTACCAGGGATGTGGCTCTACCAGGGATGTGGCTCTACTAGGGATGTGGCTCTACTAGGGATATGGCTCTACCAGGGATGTGGCTCTACCAGGGATGTGGCTCTACCAGGGATGTGGCTCTACAGGGATGTGGCTCTACTAGGGATGTGGCTCTACTAGGGATGTGGCTCTACAGGGAAGTGGCTCTACAGGGATGTGGCTCTACCAGAGATGTGGCTCTACCAGGGATGTGGCTCTACTAGGGATGTGGCTCTACCAGGGATGTGGCTCTACCAGGGATGCTGGCGGGGTGTGTGGCCTGGACAATGGCCACACCGCATGGCGAAAGGTAGCCTACGTAGGCGGCTGGCTGGCTGGCTGGCTGGCTGGCTGGCTGGCTGGCTGGCTCCTAGGCTGGCTGGCTGGCTGGCTCCTAGGCTGGCTGGCTGGCTGGCTCCTAGGCTGGCTGGCTGGCTGGCTGGCTGGCTCCTAGGCTGGCTGGCTGGCTGGCTGGCTGGCTGGCTGGCTGGCTCCTAGGCTGGCTGGCTGGCTGGCTGGCTGGCTGGCTGGCTGGCTCCTAGGCTGGCTGGCTGGCTGGCTGGCTCCTAGGCTGGCTGGCTGGCTCCTAGGCTGGCTGGCTGGCTCCTAGGCTGGCTGGCTGGCTGGCTGGCTGGCTGGCTCCTAGGCTGGCTGGCTGGCTGGCTCCTAGGCTGGCTGGCTGGCTGGCTGGCTGGCTCCTAGGCTGGCTGGCTGGCTGGCTGGCTCCTAGGCTGGCTGGCTGGCTCCTAGGCTGGCTGGCTGGCTGGCTCCTAGGCTGGCTGGCTGGCTGGCTGGCTGGCTGGCTGGCTCCTAGGCTGGCTGGCTGGCTGGCTCCTAGGCTGGCTGGCTGGCTCCTAGGCTGGCTGGCTGGCTGGCTCCTAGGCTGGCTGGCTGGCTGGCTCCTAGGCTGGCTGGCTGACTGGCTGGCTGGCTGGCTGGCTCCTAGGCTGGCTGGCTGGCTCCTAGGCTGGCTGGCTGGCTGGCTGGCTGGCTGGCTCCTAGGCTGGCTGGCTGGCTGGCTGGCTCCTAGGCTGGCTGGCTGGCTGGCTGGCTGGCTGGCTGGCTGGCTCCTAGGCTGGCTGGCTGGCTGGCTGGCTCCTAAGCTGGCTGGCTGGCTCCTAGGCTGGCTGGCTGGCTCCTAGGCTGGCTGGCTGGCTGGCTGGCTGGCTGGCTGGCTGGCTGGCTGGCTCCTAGGCTGGCTGGCTGGCTCCTAGGCTGGCTGGCTGGCTCCTAGGCTGGCTGGCTGGCTCCTAGGCTGGCTCCTAGGCTGGCTGGCTGGCTGGCTGGCTGGCTCCTAGGCTGGCTGGCTGGCTCCTAGGCTGGCTGGCTGGCTGGCTGGCTGGCTCCTAGGCTGGCTGGCTGGCTCCTAGGCTGGCTCCTAGGCTGGCTGGCTGGCTGGCTGGCTGGCTGGCTGGCTGGCTCCTAGGCTGGCTGGCTGGCTCCTAGGCTGGCTCCTAGGCTGGCTGGCTGGCTGGCTGGCTAGCTGGCTGGCTGGCTGGCTGGCTGGCTCCTAGGCTGGCTGGCTGACTGGCTGGCTTGTTACTAGTGACAGCATGAGACCGTGGTAGGGAACGGCTGTGTCCGTCCACAAGGTACACAGCAGGTTCTCCTACTCCCTGTGTGGGTGCATGACGGTGAAGGCCCGGGGACAGTAGAGACACCTGGGGAGGGACAGTGGGAGACCAGGGAGACCAGACACAGGTGGGGGAGGGTGGGAGGAAGTGGGGAGGCAGAAGAGGTGAGGCAGGGGCGGGGGAGAGAAGGCAGGGAAATTGGAATATGGAAGGTGCGGGAGAGGAGTAGGCCAGAGAGGAAGGGATAAAAGCTGAGGGACAAGGATAAGAGAGGCAAGATAAGGCCAGGCAGGGAGGCAGGCAGGAGGGGTGAGGCAGGCAGGCGTGGGTGGCGAGGCCGGCTCTCACATGTAATTGAAGAGGAGGAGATGGGAGTGAAGGAGAAGGAAGACAGACGGACACAAAAAGGAGACACAGAACAAACTAAAGCGATACATACAAGCACAGACTAACATACAAAAGAAGCAGTACAACACAGATACACAAACATACACAAACATACAGACATACACAAAGTATCAAAGAAGCTGGTACACACAAAATGGCAGACAAGATTTGGAGACAAAAGTTGATAACAGTGACGACTGCCGCAATTATATCACAAAACCTCAATAAAACTGCAAAAGTTATTGTTAGATAAAGTGATTATTTGCAGGGGGAGGATGTAGAGGTTAAGGGTCCAGGGTGCAAGGTGGTGGGGGCAGGATAAGTGTGCCACCTGCTGCCCCTAATCCTTCCTGGCTTAGGGGCAGCAAATAAAAGTGTGATAAAAGTCACACTTTTATCTATATTAAAACTGCAGTGTTCCGTCACTCGGGATGGGATCACTGCATTATTGGTTGAAGAACACTTGAAATATTAGAAGGTAAAGAATACCTTTGATTAATAAATTTGACAAGTGATAACGAGTAAATATCAAGTCTGCTAATGGATATAAAAATGTGTTTTTTAATCCATTAACAAATATCAATAAAAACACATCAGGATCTCCCTTACTTTACCAAGAACTCGATTGGATATGTCGAGGAAGGTTATCCAAAGGAAGGGTCGCCGCCGCCAGACGACAGTTACAACACCACATCATCGCTCCCTGCTACTAAAATATTCTACTGGAACTCCTCCGCGGCCCACAACACCGAGGAGAGGCTCCTGAAGAACATTACTGATAGAAACGTGAGCCCTACTGACACCAAGCTGAAGGTTGAACTAATACGGAGGTTGAATCAAATGTGCCCATAGTAGGAAAACAGCATGTAAAGGATTTGGGAATAATGATGTCTGACGACCTAACGTTTAGGGAGCATAACCAAGCAAATATTGCGTCAACCAGAAAAATGATAGGATGGATTACGAGAACTTTCAAATCCAGAGATCCCATCACAATGGTTGTACTCTTCAAGTCACTTGTGTTGTCCCGTCTTGAGTACTGTTCAGTACTCACTTCCCCTTCAGAGCAGGAGAGATTGCTGAAATAGAGGGAATACAGAGAACATATACGGCACGCATAGACGCGATAAAGCACCTAAATTATTGGGATCGTCTCAAAGCTCTCCAAATGTACTCACTATAAAGAGGACGAGAGAGAGATCAAATAATATACACCTGGAAGATACTGGAGGGCCAGGTACCAAATCTACACAGTAAAATAACAACGTACTGGAGTGAACGGTATGGAAGAAAATGCAGAATAGAACCAGTGAAGAGCAGAGGTGCCATAGGCACAATCAGAGAACACTGTATAAACATCAGAGGTCCACGGTTGTTCAACACCCTCCCAGCGAGCATAAGAAATATTGCCGGAACAACCGTGGACATTTTCAAGAGGAAACTAGATTTATTCCTCCAAGGAGTGCCGGACCAACCGGGCTGTGGTGGGTATGTGGGCCTGCGGGCCGCTCCAAGCAACAGCCCAGTGGACCAAACTCTCACAAGTCAAGCCTGGCCTCAGGCCGGGCTTGGGGAGTAGAAGAACTCCCAGAACCCCATCAACCAGGTATCAACCAGGTAATAATACACTCTAAGAGCAAGAAGACCTGCTAACTTGCTCATCAAGAACCTTTTGGGTATTTTACCAGCAGGAATTTATTTGTTTTTAATTTATTTATAGTAAAGTATTGATTTATTGAACTTACTTTAATTTATTATTATTAATTCAAAGGGGACTGTATATTTAAGTTATCCTGCGAGGTGTTTACTGTACACAAGTTGTGGGGGGGGGGGATACACATAGCCTATACCACATATAGGCATATTAATAAGCTACAACATTTGTATGTTTGTTAGTACTACTGCTGAAATGGTTAGTGTAATATGGGCCACAGCTTAGCTGTTAAGGAAGTGTGAGCGCTGGTCCTCCAACATCAGACCCAGTCAACATCTGCCACATGAGGTCTGTCCTGGACCTGTCTTAATGGCGGCTGTTGGTCCTTGTTAGAGCAAGGACAGCATCTGTACTGTCTCTCGTAAGTGTTAACAGCTCTCTATGATTTCTTCAGTTCGTTACAGGTTACCTGCCGAATATTTACACCATAATAATTGTACAACAATATTAGTCAATAAAATGTGATATTTATACATTAGGATTGTGTAATCGGTTAAACCAGGCTGACCCTTGTTTGGGGTGCTTGCCTACTTTATAACTGTGTTGAATTTATCTAATGTTATCAGGCCTCCTAATAAAAGATAGCTAGTTCAAACCGGAAATAAAGGTACTTCTGGAGTTGGTGAGATCGGTGTGGCGGAATCACTCTTGGACGATTGAAATATCAGATCTTTGTAGTGTGGCAGAGTTCTCGAGGAGTTAGTTTAGTTTAGATCATTTATTATGCACCCCATACCCATCCCGTGGGCGGTAGTGGAAAGGGTTACAGAGGCACATAATGGGCTCAGGAACTGAACCCCACAATTCATTTAGCTAAGCAAGTTACAATCTTGATGAGCTAGTTACAAAATTCAATACACATCGTCACATCCACAATGGGCTCGAGATCGACCACAATTACAGTTTCTAAATTAAGCAACTGACATATGTGAAGAGCTAGTGTCATAATTGATATGTTTATCCTGCACACCGCCCCTCATCCAGAACGGAACAGAACGTCACTTTTGTGAGTCGATTTCATTTCAAATTACGTCGAAATTTGGCCATATCACGCAAACGAGCCAAAAGTGACGTTCTTTTTAAGAGGACGGGTTGGGGTATGTGGGCCTGCGGGCCGCTCCAAGCAACAGCCTAGTGGACCAAACTCTCACAAGTCGAGCCTGGCCTCGGGCCGGGCTTGGGGAGTAGAAGAACTCCCAGAACCCCATCAACCAGGTATCAACAACGCTCGGAATATTAAGTTCCTTTCTCATGTTAAGTATCTTTGTGGTACGAGGGCACCCAAGGATTATCCTCAAGGCTTCGTTCTGCAATATTTCAAACTCTCCAAGCTTTCTTTCTGGCATCAAGGCAAGCAGAGGTGCAGCATAATCCAATAAAGATATGATGTATGCAAGGTACATCATTTTGACGAGGAGTCTTCTTTGTTTACATAATGTCGTCCAGGCTCCCTTGTCCTCCCGCCCTCCCCAGAAATATGGTTCTATTTTCTGGCTTATTGACAATGGGAAGGAGCCTTTAATAAGATGTTATGGTAAATTTATTTAAGTTTAAATCATAGAGAACACTTTTCTATCGAGTTTAATACTTGATTTGATTCTACGTGAAACTAGATTGTTTTATGGATACGTGTTGTGTGCTTAAATGAATGTGTGATGACGTCACGGATCTCCCGCTCTCTATAATCCGTTTATGACTAACTAATGTAAATTAACATCTTATCGCGGTAAGTATATTAGTGTCGGATTTCCGACAAACTCTCCTGACACCAAACAAACCCCCTTGAAAGAGACGAATGTTGTCTATGCCTTCACATGCCCACTTGGGGACTGTCAGCCCCAAAAACTATTCGATTAGCTTAGAACCCAACTCCTTCAAAAAGCTAGCAGTACTTTTACCCCAGGCACCAAGTGTCTCTGAGGCAATGGGGACAAAATTGTAGTGGTGCTCAAGGTCTCTGTATTTACGTGACTTGGCCGCTTCCGGTGACTGGCAGCACCTCCTGCTTGTGTAGCACTGAAGTCAACATAGGTATTAGCTAAAGTTATTAATATAATATAAATATATATATAATATATATATAAATATATATAATATATTTATATTGTAAATAATATACTATAAATATAAATATATCTATATATAAATATATAAACTATTTAAAATAACTATTTTCTCGTGTAAATTATGAGTAACTGTCCCATTAATATGTCAAAAGGGAAGAATAATACCAGGAGCAATATTTGCCAACACAAAATATATCTTAAGTTAAAATTAAACATTGTTAAATGTGTAAGTAATCTCTGGAGGCGTGGTGGTGAGCCTGTCACCCGTCCTGTAGGACAGGAAGACTTAGAGGCTAGTCTTACTGTCCTGCTAGGGGGGGGGGACGGGATTATGGGAGCAAAGCCAAGTTTCGTCTTTAAGTTTCTGCAGTAAGAAAGGTGTTGAAGAATTACAAATAAAANCGTACCTTGTCAAGTACAAGACAAAGCTGGAAAGAGTTGAAAGGTATGCCAAGAGACTAGTTACAGAACTAAGAGGCATGAGTTACGAGGAAAGGCTGCGGGAAATGCACCTTACGACCCTGGAGGACAGAAGAGTAAGGGGGAGACATGATCACAACTAACAAAATCCTCAGGGGAATCGACCGGGTAAACAAGGATAAGCTATTCGACACTGGTGGTACGCGAACAACGGGACACAGGTGGAAACTGAGTACCCACATGAGCCACAGAGACGTTAGAAGTAACTTTTTCAGTGTCAGAGTAGTTAACAGGTGGAATGCATTAGGCAGTGATGTGGTGGAGGCTGACTGACTCCATACACAGTTTCAAATGTAGATATGATAGAGCCCAGTAGGCTCAGGAACCTGTACACCTGTTGATTGACAGTTGAGAGGCGGGACCAAAGAGCCAAAGCTCAACCCCCGCAAGCACAAATAGGTGAGTACACACACACACACACACACACACACACACACACACACACACACACACACACACACACACACACACACACACACACACACACATGAGGTGTGTGTGTGTGATGTATGTGATGATGCTGTGTGATGAAGGGGAAATGCCTACCTGTGACGATGCAAGAAAGAGACCTGAGAATGGACGTAACACATAATCTGACTACGAAGGGACATAAATAAGGTAACGACAGCAGCGTACTCTTCACTGGCTAAAGATAGAACATCATTCAGAAACCTAAGTGAGGAGGCTTTTAGGGCGCATTACACTGCCTACACGAGACCAGTCTTAGAGTATGCCGCGCCATCATGGAGTCCCCACCTGAAGAAACACATAGGAAAACTGGAAAAAGGTTCTGAAGTTTGCGACGAGGCTCGTCCCAGAGTTACGATGGTTGGGATATGAAGAACGCCTGAAAGAATTAAACTTTACGACACTAGAAAAAAAGGGAGAGGGGGGATATGATAGAAACATATAAAATACTTAGGGAAATTGACAAAGTGGGACTAGATGAAATGTTCATACGGAATATTAACAGAACGAGGGAACATGGGTGGAAGCTGGTAACTCAGATGAGCACAGAGATGTTAGGAAGTTTTCTTTTAGCGTGAGAGTAGTGGGAAAATGGAATGCACTTAAGGAGCAGGTTGTGGAAGCAAACTCTATTCATAATTTTAAAACCAGGTATGATAGGGAAATGGGACAGGAGTCATTGTTGTAAACAACCGATGGGTAGATAATCGAGATCGAAGAGTCAATGCTCAGTCCTGCAGGCATAAATAGGTGAGTACACACCCAGGGAAAGGTACTCACCAACTTGGTGAGTACAGGGACAGGGGAGAATGGAGGATACTTCCTGTGACTGGGTCACCCAGGTGTTAGAGGACTTCAGCAGAAATCGCAATGAATGCTGTAATACAGAGCCTACAGAGTGAGCTGGGGGAAGCCAAGGAAGAGGTAGAGAGACTCAGGGGAAAATCCAAATTCGACCCCGTACGAGACAAGCAACCTCCTGGAAAAAGGCGATGAAACGGATGGAGGGCTCCTTCCAGGGAGACTCTTGTTTACAGAAATGTTGTAAAATAACCTAAATGCCAAGGCTGCCTTAGAGGAAGCAGCTATGAAAGCCCCTGCATCCCAGGAAGTTGCAAAGTGCACGACTCAAATGCTGGAAAGAAAAAGATATATTATAGTTATAGGAGTACAGGAACCAGAAGGATCCAACGAGGAGGAGTGGGAAAGGTAGGACCGAGCAACGGTGACAAAGATCTTGAGAAGGTCTGGATATGGTAGGGGCTAATGGCAACATGGAGAAGGTTTTCAATCTGGGCAGCTACAAGAAGGAAAGGAAAGGAAACGACTGATAAAGTTAGTGTTCATGAACGAGGCAATGACAGAAGAAATCCTGACAAGCAAGAAAGAGCAAGCTCATGAGACTAGGGAATACAAGGACGTTTTTCTGCAGAGGGACACGATGAGGGAAGAGAGAAGGAAGGCTGCAGAAGCAAGGAGACACAAGGGAAGGGATGGGAATGGGGGAGCCACTGGACTAGGCTCAGTATCTCCAGTAACCTCAGAGGGGAGTGAGAATCCCTACACTAACAGGCCAGTATTCCCATTGGACTACACTGTAATACGGAGAGAGGGTAGGAAGGGGAGAAGGCGGAATGGCCCTGCTGATAAGAAAGGAATGGAGTTTCAAGGAATGGAGTTATTCCAGGCTGCGAGGGGTCAGAGACTACATAACACGCACCATGATGATGGGAGGACCAAGAATAGCAGTAGCAGTGATATATAACCCTTCACTAAACGACAGAAGACCTAGGCAAGAGCATGACAGAAACAACATGGCAGTTAATACTATAATTGAGAGAGCAGCCACTGCTGCTGCCTGTAGAAATAAATCCCATCTGCTCATCATGAGGGGATGTCAATCACGGAAGGATAGCCTGGGAAAACAAGGAACCACATGGAGGTGAGGAAACTTGGAGAGCTAAACTGTTGGAAGTAGCGATAAGAAACTTTTAAGTCAGCATGTCAGGGGACCCACAAGAATGAGAGGCAACGATGAACCAGTGAGACACTACCTAGTCTTCACTCTGAATGACTCCGACATAAGAGAAATAGGTTTCGAAGCCCCCGTGGGAATGAGCGATCACAGTGTACTGGTGTTTGAGTATCTGGTCGAAGTAGGGTTAATGTACTCAAGGAAGGGCTCAGAAAACAAAAGGCTGGCATTCCGAAAGGAAAATTATGAGGAGATAAGAAAATTCCTGTCAGATATAACTTGAGAAACTGAGCTCGAAGGAAAGACGGCCTAAGACATAATGGATTACATCACACAGAAGTGTAAGGAGGCAGCAGGCAAGTTCGTCCCAGTCCAAAAAGAAAAAAAGGAAATGCTGACAAGAAACCCATGGTTTAATCAGGGATGTAAGTTAGCAAAGCAATTAAGTACAAGGGCATGGAAAAACAATAGAAATCAGGAACTGCCTCGTATGGGCCAGTAGGCCTTCTACAGTTACCTGTAATCTTATGTTCTTAGTACAGGACACTAGGGAGCAGAGAAAGATACCAGAGAGCCAGGAATGAATACGTCAGGGTGAGAAGAGAGGCAGAAAGACAATATGAAAAGGACATAGCAAGCAAGGCAAAGACTCAAGTTAAATTGGTGCACAGCCACATCAGGTAAGCAACGGGAAGTCCCAGAGATAAGAGAGGGAATAACCAAACACCACTGGATGAGTTTGTGATTATCAGCGGGGAGGTGAGGAAGCATGTGCTAGAGTTGGATGTGACAAAGGCTATCGGCCCGGATGGAATCTCACCATGGATACTGAAGGAAGGAGCAGAAGCTCTGTGCCTGCCACTCTCCACAGTCTATAACAAATCACTGGTAACAAGAAAACTGCCAAAATTTGGAAGACGCCTAATGTAGTCCCAATATTCAAGAAGGGTGATAGACAGGAGACACAGAACTACAGACGAGTGTCACTAACTTGCATACCATGCAAGATGATGGAAAAGAATGTGCAAAAAAGCTAGTGGAACATCTTAAGCGAAAGAACTTTGTAACACGTCAGCATGGGTTCAGGGATGGCAAATCATGCCTCACAGGATTAATTGAATTCTATGACCAGGCAACAAAAATCAGGCAAGAAAGAGAGGAGTGGGTAGACTACATAGTTTGGATTGCGGAAAGCCTTTAACACAGTAGCACATAACAGACTAGTGCACAAGCTGGAGATGCAGGCAGGAGTGAAAGGAAGGTACTCTACTGGATAAAGGAGTACCTAAGCAACAGTAGACAGCGAGTCACTGTGAGAAGTGAGGTCTCGGAGTGGCGAGGCGTCACCAGTGGAGTCCCGCATGGTTCAGTCCTTGGACCTATACTGTTTCTTATATATGTAAATGATCTCCCAGAGAGAATAGACTCGTTCCTCTCAATATTTGCTGATGACGCAAAACTTATGAGAAGGATTAAGACAGAGGAAGAAAGTACGAGGCTACAAGATGACCTAGACAAGCTGAAGGAATAGTCCAACAAATGGCTACTAAAGTTCATCCCAAGTAAATGTAAGGTAATGAAACTAGGTAGTGGAAATAGAAGGCAATACTCGGGATACAGAATGGGGATGAAGTCCTTTACGAAACGGACAGAGAGAAAGATCTAGAAATTGATATCACGCCAAACCTGTCTCCTGAAGCCCACATCAAAACAATAACATAGGCACGTATGTGAGGCTGGCTAATATCAGAACTGCTTTTAGAAACCTGCGTAAGGAATTCTTCAGAACCTTGTACACCACATATGTAAGACCAATCCTAGAGTATGCGGCCCCAGCATGGAGCCCGTACCTTGTCAAGCTCAAGACGAAACTGGAAAAAGTTCAGAGGTATACCACTAGGCTAGTCCCAGAACCAAGAGGCATGAGTTACGAGGAAAGGCTGCGGGAAATGCACCTCACGTCGCTGGAAGACAGAAGAGTTTGGGGAACTGAAGCTCAGGGAGACATGATCACCACGTACAAAATTCTCAGGGGAATTGACAGGATAGACAAGGATAGATTATTTAACATGGGTGGTACGCGAACAAGGGGACACAGGTGGAAGCTGAGTACCTAAATGAGCCACAGGGACATTAGAAAGAACTTTTCAGTGTCAGAGTAGTTAGTAAATAGAATGCATTAGGAAGTGATATGGTGGAGGCTGACTCCATACACAGTTTCAAATATAGATATGATAGAGCCCAGTAGGCTCAGGAATCTGTACACCAGTTGATTGACAGTTGAGAGGCGGGACCAAAGAGCAGAGCTCAACCCCTGCAAGCACAACTAGGTGAATACAACTAGGTGAGAAGACACACACACACACACACACACACACACACACACACACACACACACACACACACACACACACACACACACCACACACACACACACACACACACACATTCGTTCCACAACTTGAACGACTCTGACATAAGAGAAATCGGTTTTGAGGCCCCAGTAGGGATGAGCGGCCACAGTGTATTGGAGTTTGAGTACCTGATTGAAGAAGGGTTATTGAACTCGAAGAGAGATACTGAAACCAAAAGGTTAGCATACCGAAAGGGAAACTATGAGGAGATAAGAAAATTCCTAACAGACAGCATGGGAAACAGAGCTCAGGGTAAAGACGGCTCAAGATATGATGGACTACATCACGCAAAAGTGCAAGGAAGCAGCAAACAAGTTTGTCCCAGCCCAAAAGGAAAACAGTGAAATGAAGATGAGAAACCCATGGTTTAATCAGAGATGTAGGCTAGCTAAGCAACAAAGTAAAAGGACATGGAGAAACTATAGGAATAACAGGACACTGGAGAGCAGAGAAAGATACCAGAATGCCAGGAATGAATATGTCAGGATGAGAAGAGAGGCTGAAAGACAATACGAAAACGACATCGCAAGCAAGGCAAAGACTCAGCCTAAATTGCTGCATAGCCACATCAGGAGAAAAACAACAGTAAAGGAACAGGTTATGAAATTAAGGATAGGGCAGAAGGATTCACTACAAACGACAAGGAAGTATGTGAGGAACTGAATAAGAAATTCCAAGAGGTCTTCACCCTAGAACTAGGAGAAATCCCAGAGTTAAGAGAGGGGATAGCTAGCCAGGAACCACTGGAAGAGTTTGAGATTACAAGCGGGGAAGTAAGAAAGTGTTTACTAGAGTTGGATGTGACAAAGGCTATAGGCCCAGATGGAATCTCTCCTTGGATACTTAAGGAAGGAGCAGAAGAACTGTGCCTACCACTCTCCATAGTGTATAACAAATCTCTGGCAACAGGGGAACTGCCAGAAATTTGGAAAGCAGCTAATGTAGTCCCGATATACAAGAAAGGGGATAGACAGGAGGCACTGAATTACAGGCCAGTGTCCCTAACCTGCATACCATGCAAGCTGATGGAGAAGATTGTGCGAAGAAAGCTAGTGGAGCACCTGGAGCGAAAGAACTTTGTAACACAGCACAACATGGATTCAGGGATGGCAGGTCCTGCCTCACAGGGTTACTTGAATTCTACGACCAGGCAACAAAAATAAGGCAAGAAAGAGAAGGGTGGGCAGACTGCATATTTTTGGATTGTCAGAAAGCCTTTGATACAGTGCCACACAAGAGGCTAGTGAAAAAGCTCGAGATGCAGGCTGGAGTGAAAGGGAAGGTACTCCGTTGGATACAGGAGTACCTAAGCAACAGGAGACAAAGAGTCAGTGTGAGGGGTGAGGTCTCAGATTGGCGAGACGTTACAAGTGGAGTCCCGCAGGGGTCAGTCCTTGGACCTATACTGTTTCTGATATATGTAAATGATCTCCCAGAGGGTATAGAATCGTTTCTCTCAATGTTTGCCGATGATGCAAAATTATGAGGAGGATTGAAACTGAGGACGATAGTAGGAGGCTACAAGACGACCTAGACAGACTGAGTGAATGGTCCAACAAATGGCTGTTGAAGTTCAACCCGAGTAAATGCAAAGTAATGAAACTAGGCAGTGGAAACAGGAGGCCAGACACAGGATACAGAATAGGAGATGAAGTACTTAATGAAACGGACAGAGAGAAAGATCTAGGAGTTGATATCACACCAAACCTGTCTCCTGAAGCCCACATAAAAAGGATAACATCTGCGGCATATGCGAGGCTGGCTAACATCAGAACAGCGTTCAGGAACCTGTGTAAGGAATCATTCAGAATCTTGTACACACCATATGTAAGACCAATCCTGGAGTATGCAGCCCCAGCATGGAGCCCGTACCTTGTCAAGCACAAGACGAAGCTGGAAAAGTCCAAAGGTATGCCACTAGACTATCCCAGAACTAAGAGGCATGAGTTACGAGGAAAGGCTGCGGGAAATGCACCTTACGACACTGGAAGACAGAAGAGTAAGGGGAGATATGATCACAACCTACAAAATCCTCAGAGGAATCGACCGGTAGACAAGGACAAACTATTCAACACTGGGGGACGCGAACAAGGGACACAGGTGGAAACTGAGTACCCACATGAGCCACAGAGACGTTAGAAGGAACTTTTTCAGTGTCAGAGTAGTTAACGGATGGAATGCATTAGGCAGTGATGTGGTGGAGGCTGACTCCATACACAGTTTCAAGTGTAGATATGATAGAGCCCAGTAGGCTCAGGAATCTGTACACCAGTTGATTGACAGTTGAGAGGCGGGACCAAAGAGCCAAAGCTCAACCCCCGCAAGCACAAATAGGTGAGTACAAATAGGTGAGTACACCACACACACACCACACACACACACAACAACCACACACACACACACACACACACACACCACACACACACAACCAACAACAGCTGTCTAACTCCCACAGGTACCTATTTACTGCCTGCCTGGTGCGGGAATCGAACTGCAATCCTCGTACTGAGGTACGTGTACCCACTTATTTGTGCCTACAAAATCGAGCATTGGCTCGTCGACCCGCCTTTCTAATGCCGTTGTATTAAGACCAATCCGGGCCCGTAAACATTAGGACTCAAATATGACTTACCTGTCTATTTCCTCTATCATATCTAGTTTAAAATCATAAATAGAGTTTGCTTCCTAGTTACATTCCATTTCCCACTACTCTCACGCTAAATGATAACTTCCTAACATGCTGTGACTCATCTAGTCTCCAGCTTCCATCCATATCTCCTCGTTCTGTTTGTATTCAATGCGAACATTTCGTCTATTTACCAGTCTGTCAATCCTATAGTATTTTATTTTTCTTTATATATACTATAAATATAATATATATACTATATATATATATATATATATATATATTATATATATATATATATATAACTATATACAAATATATAATAAATACTCATCTTTTTTCCTAGCCTCGTCGTGTTCCGTTCCCTTCAGGTCGCTCTTCATACCCCATCCCTTGCAACTCGGGGACGAGCCTCGTCCGCAAACGTCTGAACTTTTTCTATTTTTCTAATGTGTTCCTTCAGGTGCGGACTCCCTGATGGGGCGGCATACTCTCAAGACTGGCTCTCACGTAGCAGTGCAAATCGCTCTAAATGCCTCCTACTTGGTTCTGAATGATGTTCTAACTTTTGCTAGCGTAGAGAGCCGGTCGGCCGAGGGACAGCACACTGGGACTGTGATCCTGTGGCCCGGGTTCGATCCCGGGCGCCGGCGAGAAACAATGGGCAGAGTTTCTTTCACCCTATGCCCCTGTTCACCTAGCAGTAAAATAGGTACCTGGGTGTTAGTCAGCTGGTCACGGGCTGCTTCCTGGGGGTTGAGCGCCTGGTCGAGGGACTGGGCCGCGGGGACACTAAAAAGCCCCGTAATCATCTAAGATAACTTCAAGATACGTAGAGTACGCTGCTGTCGTTATCCTATTTATGTGTGCCTGAGGAAGTTGTTATGGTGTTAGGTCCACTCTCAGGTCTTTTTCTCGCATAGTCGCAAGAATATTGTTTCCTTTCACTGTGTACTGACCCTTTGGTCTCCTGTCACCTAGTCCCATTTTTGTCAATAAAGATGTTAATAATAATAATGCGTATTATAAAGGACTAAATTCACTTAACGCACCAGCGATAAGGGTGAGAAAGTTAATCCCGAGGAATAGAATCTTTCATATAACAAGAGATACACAAAAGACAAATTTTCTTTCTCTAGATAGAAAGTTGAAGAATAAAGGGTAGTAGATGAAGAATATAAAGCATGAATGTATATAGCAAAGAGATATAAATAAAATTTTAAATACATCAACATAAAATAGAACACGAAACAATGGATATAGTTTGAATAGTTTAGATTTAGGAAAGACCTGGGTAAATATTGCTTTGAAAACATGGTATTGAATTATGGAACAAATTACAAAGTAACACAATAGCGTGGGGTCGCTGGAGTGTTTCAAGCGTAGGTGACATATATCGTATGGAATGAGTTTGGGTGGATAAATAGGAGCTGCTACGTGAGGGCCAACAGGTCCTCTACAGTGTTCTCGTCCTTGTGTTATGTGTGTGTAGTGTGGTGTATGTACTCTTATACACTCACTCACACATACATCACCAACATGTTCCCAGAGTGTGAAATAATAATGAGTGTTACCAATGAGGTATTAGCATGGTCCTGGCAACACTATATACCGACTGTGACACCTGCCTTCCTCTAACACCTGCCTTCCTAACACCTGCCTTCCTAACACCTGCCTTCCTAACACCTGCTCCACTCATATGCCAGAGATTCTGCCTTTATTAAGTGCGTAAATCCTTATGTAACATAGGGACAGAATGGCTATATAAGAGTGTGTTGTGTGGGCAGGAGTTACAAGTAAGGAAGTGTGTGGCGTGTTGTTAGTGCCGTGGTAGAGGATGAGGCCGGCGTGCCTCGCTGTGTGATGCTGCCTTGTGGGCTTTGTCTCCCTCGCTGCCTCTCTACCCCTACGCTCTCTTCCTCTCCCTCTCTCACACACAACTTTCTCCTGTTTTCATATGTTTATATAACTCATACAATAATTTGCACGAATGTGCACTATGTTGGCCAGGTAGAGCCTGAGGATAATATTCAAATTACGAGTTAAATTAGATATGTGTGGTTGAGGTGGGTGGCGGCCACGCCCTCCCGCTCTCCCAGGCGCGAGACAAATGACTCACGCCACTACAATCCCTCTTTAATTCCATTGTTTACATGTGCCGGGACAAAGAGCTCTGTTTACAATAACAGTAAATGGTGCGGGGCCACGATGGTGAAGTTCTAGGTGTAGAGGAGCTCCGCCTCACGCGGGCAGCCTGGTGGTAGCCCTGGGTGCTACGTTGACCCTGGGTGACGTACCCTGGGACCCCTGGGGTGGACGGTGACGGGCTGTGACGTCTGTGCCTCGTGGGGGTAGGCGTTGTGGCAGTGTGGGGGAGAACACTGCGATGCGCACCAACACACCA
>WNGS01009132.1:23633-39290 GCA_020271785.1 Procambarus virginalis
GCTGACACGCTTCCTGATGCTACGCTGAGCGCTGGCCTCTCTTCTGTTTCAGAAAAACGATGAATCATTTTGCTTTCCAGGAATTGAATATAAAAAGAGAATTGACCAAAGTGGTGGTGGAGGTCACGCGCGGCCCTGTAACAAGTGCTCACTGGTATATCCTACCACTTGGCTGCTGCTCCTGTTTATCTTGGCTGAGCCTGGCTGGAAGAGTTGACCGGAACCGCTTCATTATGCAGATGGGCGGCAGTTAGCGAGAGCAATCCGTGGATTGACTTAATAGGCTGTGGTGCTCACATTACATCAGCACCCGCTGGGGCTCTACCAGGGATGGGCTCTACCAGGGATGTGGCTCACCAGGGATGTGGCTCTACCAGGGATGTGGCTCTACCAGGGATGTGGCTCTGCCAGGGAGTGGCTCTACCAGGGATGTGGCTCTGCCAGGGATGTGGCTCTACCAGGGATGTGGCTCTACCAGGGATGTGGCTCTACCAGGGATGTGGCTCTACCAGGATGTGGCTCTACCAGGGATGTGGCTCTACCAGGGATGTGGCTCTACTAGGGATGTGGCTCTACCAGGGATGTGGCTCTACCAGGGATGTGGCTCTCCAGGGATGTGGCTCTACCAGGGATGTGGCTCTACAGGGATGTGGCTCTACCAGGGATGTGGCTCTACCAGGGATGTGGCTCTACCAGGGATGTGGCTCTACCAGGGATGTGGCTCTACCAGGGATGTGGCTCTACCAGGGATGTGGCTCTACCAGGGATGTGGCTCTGCCAGGGATGTGGCTCTGCCAGGGATGTGGCTCTACCAGGGATGTGGCTCTACCAGGGATGTGGCTCTAGCAGGGATGTGGCTCTAGCAGGGATGTGGCTCTAGCAGGATGTGGCTCTGCCAGGGATGTGGCTCTGCCAGGGATGTGGCTCTACCTGGGATGTGGCTCTACCTGGGATGTGGCTCTGCCAGGGATGTGGCTCTACCAGGGATGTGGCTCTACCAGGGATGTGGCTCTACCAGGGATGTGGCTCTACCAGGGATGTGGCTCTGCCAGGGATGTGGCTCTACCTGGGATGTGGCTCTGCCAGGGATGTGGCTCTGCCAGGGATGTGGCTCTACCAGGGATGTGCTCTGCCAGGGATGTGGCTCTGCCAGGGATGTGGCTCTACCAGGGATTGGCTCTGCCAGGGATGTGGCTCTGCCAGGGATGTGGCTCTACCTGGGATGTGCTCTACCTGGGATGTGGCTCTGCCAGGGATGGGCTCTGCCAGGGATGTGGCTCTGCCAGGGATGTGGCTCTGCCAGGGATGTGGCTCTGCCAGGGATGTGGCTCTACTAGGGATGTGGCTCTACTAGGGATGTGGCTCTACCAGGGATGTGGCTCTACTAGGGATGTGGCTCTACTAGGGATTTGGCTCTACCAGGGATGTGGCTCTACTAGGGATGTGGTCTCTACCAGGGATGTGGCTCTACCAGGGATGTGGCTCTACCAGGAATGTGGCTCTACCAGGGATGTGGCTCTACTAGGGATGTGGCTCTACTAGGGAAGTGGCTCTACCAGGGATGTGGCTCTACCAGGGATGTGGCTCTACCAGGGATGCTGGCGGGGTGTGTGGCCTGGACAATGGCCACACCGCATGGCGAAAGGTAGCCTACGTAGGCTGGCTGGCTGGCTGGCTGGCTGGCTGGCTGGCTGGCTCCTAGCTGGCTGGCTGGTGGCTGGCTGGCTGGCTGGCTCCTAGGCTGGCTGGCTGGCTGGCTGCTGGCTGGCTGGCTCCTAGGCTGGCTGGCTGGCTGGCTCCTAGGCTGGCTGGCTGGCTGGCTCCTAGGCTGGCTGGCTGGCTGGCTGGCTGGCTCCTAGGCTGGCTGGCTGGCTGGCTGGCTCCTAGGCTGGCTGGCTGGCTGGCTCCTAGGCTGGCTGGCTGGCTGGCTCCTAGGCTGGCTGGCTGGCTGGCTGCTGGCTGGCTCCTAGGCTGGCTGGCTCTGGCTGGCTGGCTTGGCTGGCTCCAGGCTGGCTGGCTGGCTCCTAGGCTGGCTGGCTGGCTGGCTCCTAGGCTGGCTGGCTGGCTGGCGGCTCCTAGGCTGGCTGGCTGGCTGGCTCCTAGGCTGGCTGGTTCCTAGCTGGCTGGCTGGCTGGCTGGCTGGCTGGCTCCTAGGCTGGCTGGCTGGCTGGCTCCTAGGCTGGCTGGCTGGCTGGCTGGCTGCTGGCTGGCTCCTAGGCTGCTGGCTGGCTGGCTGGCTGGCTCCTAGCTGCTGGCTGGCTGGCTGGCTGGCTGGCTGGCTCCAGCTGGCTGGCTGGCTGCTGCTGGCTGGCTCCTAGGCTGGCTGGCTCCTAGGCTGGCTGGCTGGCTGGCTCCTAGGCTGCTGGCTGGCTGGCTGGCTGGCTGGCTGGCTCCTAGGCTGGCTGGCTGGCTGGCTCCTAGGCTGGCTGGCTGGCTGGCTGGCTGCTCCTAGGCTGGCTGGCTCCTAGGCTGGCTGCTCCTAGGCTGCTGGCTCCTAGGCTGGCTGGCTGGCTGCTGGCGGCTGCTGGCTCCTAGGCTGCTGCTCCTAGGCTGGCTGGCTGGCTGGCTCCTAGGCTGGCTGGCTGGCGGCTCCTGGCTGGCTGGCTGGCTGCCTACTGGCTGTCTGCTGGCTGGCTGGCGGCTGGCTGGCTGCCTAGGCTGGCTGGCTGGCTGGCTCCTAGCTGCTGGCTGGCTGCTCCTAGGCTGGCCTGGCTGCTGGTTGATACCTGGTTGATACCTGGTTGATGGGGTTCTGGGAGTTCTTCTACTCCCCAAGCCCGGCCCGAGGCCAGGCTCGACTTGTGAGAGTTTGATCCACCAGGCTGTTGCTTGGAGCGGCCCGCAGAGCCACATACCCACCACAGCCCGGCTGATCCGGGACTTCTCTTAGGAAACAGTCCAGTTTTCTCTTGAAGATGTCCACGGTTGTTCCGGCAATATTTCTTATAGTCGCTGGGAGGACGTTGAACAACCGCGGACCTCTGATGTTTATACAGTGTTCTCTGATTGTGCCTATGGCACCTCTGCTCTTCACTGGTTCAATCTTGCATTTTCTTCCATATCGTTCACTCCAGTACGTTGTTATTTTACTGTGTAGATTTGGGACCTGGCCCTCCAGTATTTTCCACGTGTATATTATTTGGTATCTCTCTCGTCTCCTTTCTAGAGAGTACATTTGGAGAGCTTTGAGACGATCCCAATAATTTAGGTGTTTTATCTCGTCTATGCGTGCCGTATATGTTCTCTGTATTCCCTCTATTTCAGCAATCTCTCCTGCTCTGAAGGGGGAAGTGAGTACTGAGCAGTATTCGAGACGGGACAACACAAGTGACTTGAAGAGTACAACCATTGTGATGGGATCCCTGGATTTGAAAGTTCTCGTAATCCATCCGATCATTTTTCTGGCTGATGCGATATTTGCTTGGTTATGCTCCCTAAACGTTAGATCGTCGGACATCATTATTCCCAAATCCTTGACATGCTGTTTTTCTACTATGGGAAGATTTGATTGTGTTTTGTACCCTGTATTATGTTTCAGATCCTCATTTTTGCCGTACCTGAGTACCTGAAATTTATCACTGTTAAACATCATATTATTTTCTGCTGCCCAATCGAAAACTTTGTTGACATCTGTTTGTAGTTTTTCAATGTCTTCAGCAGAGGTAATTTTCATGCTGATTTTTGTGTCATCTGCGAAGGATGACACGAAGCTGTGACGTGTATTTTTGTCTATATCAGATATGAGAATAAGGAACAGTAGCGGTGCAAGGACTGTACCTTGAGGTACAGAGCTTTTAACATCGCTTGGACTCGATTTTATCTGATTGACTGTTACTCTTTGTGTTCTGTTCGACAGGAAATTGAGTATCCAGCGTCCTACTTTTCCAGTTATTCCCATTGACCTCATTTTGTGAGCTATCACCCCATGGTCACATTTGTCGAAAGCCTTTGCAAAGTCTGTGTATACAACATCTGCATTTTGCTTTTCTTCTAGGGCTTCTGTGATTTTGTCATAGTGGTTGAGTAACTGTGACAGACAGGATCTTCCCGCTCTAAATCCATGTTGTCCTGGATTGTGCAATTCATTGTTTTCCATAAAACTAGAAATTTGATTCCTAATCACTCTTTCAAACACTTTTATTATGTGTGATGTTAGTGCAACTGGCCTATAATTTTTTGCCAAGGCTTTACTCCCCCCCTTGTGCAACGGAGCTATATCTGCAGATTTAAGTGCTGCTGGTATCTCCCCTGTATCCAGGCTCTTTCTCCATATTACGCTGAGTGCTCTCGCTACTGGTACTTTACATTTCTTTATGAATATTGAATTCCATGAGTCAGGCCCAGGGGCTGAGTGCATGGGCATATTGTCAATTTCTCTTTCAAAGTCTTCCGAGTTTGTGGTAATATCCGTTATATTATCTGCAGCTTGAATGTCATTCATAAAGAAGCTGTCTGGGTCATCAACTTTCATGTTGTTAATTGGTGTGCTAAACATAGCCTCATACTGGCTTCTTAGAATTTCACTAATCTCTTTGTTGTCCTCTGTGTACGTACCTTCATTTGTAATTAACGGTCCAATACTGGTCGAGGTTTTGGATTTTGATTTAGCGTATGTGAAAAAATATTTCGGATTTTTCCTTATCTCTTGTATAGCTCTCTGTTCCAATTCCATTTCCTCAGACTCATATGATCGCTTCAACGTTTGTTCGATTTCTTCGATCTCCCTGCTTAGGCTTATTTTCCTTGCTTGTGATAGTTGTGTCTGCCGAAGCATTTCCGTAATTTTTTTCCTTCTCCTGTACAGTCGTCTGCGTTCTCTTTCTAGAGTGTTCCTCTTTCTGCCCCTCCTCACCGGCACGTGCTTCAAGCAGACCTTGTAAGCTTCAGCTGTCAGTTGAGCTATTCCCTGTGTGGGAGTTTTGTCGCTTAAGACCGTCTCCCATTGAATGGTTGAAAGGTCTACATTTATTTTTTCCCAGTCAATCCTCTTATTGTTGAAATTGAATTGATTGAATATTCCTTCTCGCTTGTTGGGTCTCTTAGATCTACTACCGTTATTTATGCTAGTTCGCACTTCAATGAGCTTATGGTCTGAGTATGAAGTATCTGAGATTGTTATGTCTCTGATTAGTTCATCATTGTTTGTGAATAACAAGTCTAGTGTGTTTTCGTTCCTAGTTGGTTCTGTAATCTGTTGATTGAGCGAGAATTTGTCACAGAATCTCAAAAGTTCTCTGACCTGTGGCTGGTTATTTCCCGGGTCATTCCCTGCTATGATATTTGTGTTTGCCATTCTCCATCTTAGACTCGGTAAATTGAAATCTCCAAGGAAGATAATATCTGGAGCTGGGTTTGCTAGGTCATCAAGTATGTTCTCTATTTTGTGCATCTGCTCTGTGAATTCCTCAACCGTTGTATCTGGCGGTTTATATATTAAAATAATAATTAGGTTTAGTTTCTCTACCTTAATTCCAAGTACCTCTACCACCTCATTAGTTGAGTTTAGTAGTTCTGTGCATACCAGGTCCTCTTTAATATACAGACCTACTCCTCCATTTGACCTAGTTTTTCTATCACATCTGTATAAATTATAATTTGGAATCCAGATTTCACCATCCATGTAATCTTTTGTATGAGTTTCCGTGAATGCCCCAAATATGGAGTTTGACTCTAATAGGAGACCATTTATGAACTTGACTTTATTTCTTGACTTTGGCTTTAGACCTTGAATGTTTGCAAAAATGAATGATTGTCCATATTGTGTGTCACTTCTGGAAGGTTTTGGTGGTTCTCCCTCCTCTCTACCCTGACCCAGGGTGTGTTGTTGTGGCAATGGTTTGTCCAGTTTTGGAAGTGATATTGGGGAGTGTGGTAGTCTCTGTGTAGTTGGGGGGTGTAGTATGTGTGGGCTTGATGACGAAATGTAGTCCAGTCTCGGGCATTTCCCCCTCTCCATCCGTACTCCTGCCACGTTTCTGCCTGTCTGTTTCTCCCTCTGTTTCTGCCTGCCTCTAAAAAATGTTCAGGGCTATTATATTGGACTTCCTCTCTTATATAGCGCTGTGTACCTCTGACGTGGAAATCGGGGCAATGAAGATCGTAGCATTTCCTCTCATTAACTGAGAGTTTGCATAGCTTAGGGTGAAAATATCTACACTCAGTATCAAAACGACATCTGCCTTTCCCTAACCAGTTCCGGCATTTCCGTGGGTGCATGAATGAGCATTCCGTGCCTCTGGGCCCATATCTGCACTGTCCTTTTGCATAATACCTGCAAATATTTTCATCTGTGATTGCATTATTCTTGTTTGTATCCGTGTACGACTTGGCTACCTCTGTGATTTTTGTTCCAACTTTCTCGTTTCTGCATTTATTCTCGGTATTACCCTTATCTTTCGCCTTGTTGCTTTCGTCTTTCTCATTCGTCTCATTTTTTATCTCCTTATTCATATCACCAGTTTGCTCTACAATATTGCCTTCATTTTTGTGTACCTCGACGCTATGTCCTTCTACATTGCTACTTTGACTCTCTAAATTCTCAATCCCTGGGTTGTGCTCAGAGTTCGTTGCTGTCTTTATATACTCTGCATATATTTCTGGTAGTTTTTGTGTGAATTGTAGCCTGTGTACTTCAGGAATGTCATTCATTAGTTTGGCAATGTTTTCCCACACCTGTCTGTCACTTTCACAGATCCAGTAGGTACCTTCCCGGTTTGCATATTGTGTAGGTAATCCTGTACAACTCAGGTGAAATCTTATGTTACAAATATTACATACAATGCCTACAACAGTCTTCCGAAGTGCCTTATGGCAGCCTCCACACACCTCCATGTTGGGTTTGTGATGTTATAATATTATATGCATATATTTATAATATTATATATATGTATATATAATATGTATACAGTATATTTATAATATTACATATGTTTATTTGTTAAAGTTTATGTGGGGGTACTTATCGCCTTGTGGAGAAAATATGGTCCTCTTGGGACCGTATAGTTGACCGTTGTTGTCCCAGGTCGGGGGCAGGATGTCACCGGTTGCCAGTTACTTGATTTATACACTGATTATTTGCCTGTATTTTCCTAAGGGAATTTCTGCTTTCTTCCGGCTTACAATGTTATTAACTTACTCTATTACTAGTTCCTAAACCTACTTGCCCGTATTACAGTATATATTGCTGGTATATTATCACTGAGGGAGTATACTGTTACTGAGGGACTCCCTTACACTGTGTAGGCCTCGTGGCTGTGGTGTAAACACAAGTGTGATGCCTCCTCCACAACTTTACATTTATACTTTTTCTATGAACAATTCTCTAACACTATTCACTAATTTATATGTTATGTTACACGTTCCACTTCACTGTTCACCGTATCACTGCTCGCTATATTTGATATATATCGCTTTTGCCTGTACACATGAGCCTGGTGGCACTGGCTCACCACGTGGGACCACGTTTATTCTGTATTTAACTCAAAGTTCCATTTTTAATTTCTGTATTCAACTTTCCTACGGGTCACTATGCACTGGGTGATCACTGTGGCCGTAATCCATAGTTGTAATCCTAAAAAATCCCGGTTTATTCCAGTGTTTTCACGGAGCGCGACGACGACACGTCTGTCCCCTAACCCGCGAACCCGCGAACCCCTTAGATCTACTACCTGGCTGGCTGGCTGGCTGGCTCCTAGGCTGGCTGGCTGGCTGGCTCCTAGGCTGGCTGGCTGGCTGGCTCCTAGGCTGGCTGGCTGGCTGGCTCCTAGGCTGGCTGGCTGGCTGGCTGGCTGGCTGGCTCCTAGGCTGGCTGGCTCCTAGGCTGGCTGGCTGGCTGGCTCCTAGGCTGGCTGGCTCCTAGGCTGGCTGGCTCCTAGGCTGGCTGGCTGGCTGGCTCCTAGGCTGGCTGGCTGGCTGGCTCCTAGGCGGGCTGGCTGGCTGGCTGGCTGGCTGGCTGGCTGGCTCCTAGGCTGGCTGGCTGGCTGGCTGGCTGGCTGGCTGGCTGGCTCCTAGGCTGGCTGGCTGGCTCCTAGGCTGGCTGGCTGGCTGGCTGGCTCCTAGGCTGGCTGGCTGGCTGGCTGGCTGGCTGGCTGGCTGGCTCCTAGGCTGGCTGGCTGGCTGGCTGGCTGGCTGGCTGGCTCCTAGGCTGGCTGGCTGGCTGGCTGGCTGGCTGGCTCCTAGGCTGGCTGGCTGGCTGGCTGGCTGGCTGGCTGGCTGGCTGGCTGGCTGGCTGGCTGGCTCCTAGGCTGGCTGGCTCCTAGGCTGGCTGGCTGGCTCCTAGGCTGGCTGGCTGGCTGGCTGGCTGGCTGGCTCCTAGGCTGGCTGGCTGGCTGGCTCCTAGGCTGGCTGGCTGGCTGGCTGGCTGGCTGGCTGGCTGGCTCCTAGGCTGGCTGGCTGGCTGGCTGGCTGGCTGGCTGGCTGGCTGGCTGGCTGGCTCCTAGGCTGGCTGGCTGGCTGGCTCCTAGGCTGGCTGGCTGGCTGGCTCCTAGGCTGGCTGGCTGGCTGGCTGGCTCCTAGGCTGGCTGGCTGGCTGGCTCCTAGGCTGGCTGGCTGGCTGGCTGGCTGGCTGGCTGGCTCCTAGGCTGGCTGGCTGGCTGGCTGGCTCCTAGGCTGGCTGGCTGGCTCCTAGGCTGGCTGGCTGGCTGGCTGGCTCCTAGGCTGGCTGGCTGGCTGGCTGGCTCCTAGGCTGGCTGGCTGGCTGGCTGGCTGGCTGGCTGGCTCCTAGGCTGGCTGGCTGGCTGGCTCCTAGGCTGGCTGGCTGGCTGGCTCCTAGGCTGGCTGGCTGGCTCCTAGGCTGGCTGGCTGGCTGGCTCCTAGGCTGGCTGGCTCCTAGGCTGGCTGGCTGGCTGGCTGGCTCCTAGGCTGGCTGGCTCCTAGGCTGGCTGGCTGGCTGGCTGGCTGGCTTGTTACTAGTGACAGCATGAGACCGTGGAAGGGAACGGCTGTGTCCGTCCACAAGGTACACAGCAGGTTCTCCTACTCCCTGTGTGGGTGCATGACGGTGAAGGCCCGGGGACAGTAGAGACACCTGGGGAGGGACAGTGGGAGACCAGGGAGACCAGACACAGGTGGGGGAGGGTGGGAGGAAGTGGGGAGGCAGAAGAGGTGAGGCAGGGGCGGGGGAGAGAAGGCAGGGAAATGGGAATATGGAAGGTGCGGGAGAGGAGTAGGCCAGAGAGGAAGGGATAAAAGCTGAGGGACAAGGATAAGAGAGGCAAGATAAGGCCAGGCAGGGAGGCAGGCAGGGGGGGGGGTGAGGCAGGCAGGGGGGGTGAGGCAGGCAGGGGGGGTGAGGCAGGCAGGGAGGCAGGCAGGCAGGGGGGTGAGGCAGGCAGGCGTGGGTGGCGAGGCCGGCTCTCACATGTAATTGAAGAGGAGGAGGTGGGAGTGAAGGAGAAGGAAGACAGACGGACACAAAAAGGAGACACACAACAAACTAAAACGACTACAAACACAGACTAACATACAAAAGAAGCAGTACAACACAGATACACAAACATACACAAACATACAGACATACACAAAGTATCAAAGAAGCTGGTACACACAAAATGGCAGACAAGATTTGGAGACAAAAGTTGATAACAGTGACGACTGCCGCCATTATATCACAAAACCTCAATAAAACTGCAAAAGTTATTGTTAGATAAAGTGATTATTTGCAGGGGGAGGATGTAGAGGTTAAGGGTCCAGGGTGCAAGGTGGTGGGGGCATGATAAGTGTGCCACCTGCTGCCCCTAATCCTTCCTGGCTTAGGGGCAGCAAATAAAAGTGTGATAAAAGTCACACTTTTATCTATATTAAAACTGCAGTGTTCCGTCACTCGGGATGGGATCACTGCATTATTGGTTGAAGAACACTTGAAATATTAGAAGGTAAAGAATACCTTTGATTAATAAATTTGACAAGTGATAACGAGTAAATATCAAGTCTGCTAATGGATATAAAAATGTGTTTTTTAATCCATTAACAAATATCAATAAAAACACATCAGGATCTCCCTTACTTTACCAAGAACTCGATTGGATATGTCGAGGAAGGTTATCCAAAGGAAGGGTCGCCGCCGCCAGACGACAGTTACAACACCACATCATCGCTCCCTGCTACTAAAATATTCTACTGGAACTCCTCCGCGGCCCACAACACCGAGGAGAGGCTCCTGAAGAACATTACTGATAGAAACGTGAGCCCTACTGACACCAAGCTGAAGGTTGAACTAATACGGAGGTTGAATCAAATGTGCCCATAGTAGGAAAACAGCATGTAAAGGATTTGGGAATAATGATGTCTGACGACCTAACGTTTAGGGAGCATAACCAAGCAAATATTGCGTCAACCAGAAAAATGATAGGATGGATTACGAGAACTTTCAAATCCAGAGATCCCATCACAATGGTTGTACTCTTCAAGTCACTTGTGTTGTCCCGTCTTGAGTACTGTTCAGTACTCACTTCCCCTTCAGAGCAGGAGAGATTGCTGAAATAGAGGGAATACAGAGAACATTTACGGCACGCATAGACGCGATAAAGCACCTAAATTATTGGGATCGTCTCAAAGCTCTCCAAATGTACTCACTATAAAGAGGACGAGAGAGATATCAAATAATATACACCTGGAAGATACTGGAGGGCCAGGTACCAAATCTACACAGTAAAATAACAACGTACTGGAGTGAACGGTATGGAAGAAAATGCAGAATAGAACCAGTGAAGAGGAGAGGTGCCATAGGCACAATCAGAGAACACTGTATAAACATCAGAGGTCCACGGTTGTTCAACACCCTTCCAGCAAGCATAAGAAATATTGCCGGAACAACCGTGGACATTTTCAAGAGGAAACTAGATTTATTCCTCCAAGGAGTGCCGGACCAACCGGGCTGTGGTGGGTATGTGGGCCTGCGGGCCGCTCCAAGCAACAGCCTAGTGGACCAAACTCTCACAAGTCAAGCCTGGCCTCAGGCCGGGCTTGGGGAGTAGAAGAACTCCCAGAACCCCATCAACCAGGTATCAACCAGGTAATAATACACTCTAAGAGCAAGAAGACCTGCTAACTTGCTCATCAAGAACCCTTTTGGGTATTTTACCAGCAGGAATTTATTTGTTTTTAATTTATTTATAGTAAAGTATTGATTTATTGAACTTACTTTAATTTATTATTATTAATTCAAAGGGGACTGTATATTTAAGTTATCCTGCGAGGTGTTTACTGTACACAAGTTGTGGGGGGGGGGATATACACATAGCCTATACCACATATAGGCATATTAATAAGCTACAACATTTGTATGTTTGTTAGTACTACTGCTGAAATGGTTAGTGTAATATGGGCCACAGCTTAGCTGTTAAGGAAGTGTGAGCGCTGGTCCTCCAACATCAGACCCAGTCAACATCTGCCACATGAGGTCTGTCCTGGACCTGTCTTAATGGCGGCTGTTGGTCCTTGTTAGAGCAAGGACAGCATCTGTACTGTCTCTCGTAAGTGTTAACAGCTCTCTATGATTTCTTCAGTTCGTCACAGGTTACCTGCCGAATATTTACACCATAATAATTGTACAACAATATTAGTCAATAAAATGTGATATTTATACATTAGGATTGTGTAATCGGTTAAACCAGGCTGACCCTTGTTTGGGGTGTTTGCCTACTTTATAACTGTGTTGAATTTATCTAATGTTATCAGGCCTCCTAATAAAAGATAGCTAGTTCAAACCGGAAATAAAGGTACTTCTGGAGTTGGTGAGATCGGTGTGGCGGAATCACTCTTGGACGATTGAAATATCAGATCTTTGTAGTGTGGCAGAGTTCTCGAGGAGTTAGTTTAGTTTAGATCATTTATTATGCACCCCATACCCATCCCGTGGGCGGTAGTGAAAAGGGTTACAGAGGCACATAATGGGCTCAGGAACTGAACCCCACAATTCATTTAGCTAAGCAAGTTACAATCTTGATGAGCTAGTTACAAAATTCAATACACATCGTCACATCCACAATGGGCTCGAGATCGACCACAATTACAGTTTCTAAATTAAGCAACTGACATATGTGAAGAGCTAGTGTCATAATTGATATGTTTATCCTGCACACCGCCCCTCATCCAGAACGGAACAGAACGTCACTTTTGTGAGTCGATTTCATTTCAAATTACGTCGAAATTTGGCCATATCACGCAAACGAGCCAAAACTGACGTTCTTTTTAAGAGGACGGGTTGGGGTATGTGGGCCTGCGGGCCGCTCCAAGCAACAGCCTAGTGGACCAAACTCTCACAAGTCGAGCCTGGCCTCGGGCCGGGCTTGGGGAGTAGAAGAACTCCCAGAACCCCATCAACCAGGTATCAACAACGCTCGGAATATTAAGTTCCTTTCTCATGTTAAGTATCTTTGTGGTACGAGGGCACCCAAGGATTATCCTCAAGGCTTCGTTCTGCAATATTTCAAACTCTCCAAGCTTTCTTTCTGGCATCAAGGCAAGCAGAGGTGCAGCATAATCCAATAAAGATATGATGTATGCAAGGTACATCATTTTGACGAGGAGCCTTCTTTGTTTACATAATGTCGTCCAGGCTCCCTTGTCCTCCCGCCCTCCCCAGAAATATGGTTCTATTTTCTGGCTTATTGACAATGGGAAGGAGCCTTTAATGTTATGGTAAATTTATTTAAGTTTAAATCATAGAGAACACTTTTCTATCGAGTTTAATACTTGATTTGATTCTAAGTGAAACTAGATTGTTTTATGGATACGTGTTGTGTGCTTAAATGAATGTGTGATGACGTCACGGATCTCCCGCTCTCTATAATCCGTTTATGACTAACTAATGTAAATTAACATCTTATCGCGGTAAGTATATTAGTGTCGGATTTCCGACAAACTCTCCTGACACCAAACAAACCCCCTTGAAAGAGACGAATGTTGTCTATGCCTTCACATGCCCACTTGGGGACTGTCAGCCCCAAAAACTATTCGATTAGCTTAGAACCCAACTCCTTCAAAAAGCTAGCAGTACTTTTACCCCAGGCACCAAGTGTCTCTGAGGCAATGGGGACAAAATTGTAGTGGTGCTCAAGGTCTCTGTATTTACGTGACTTGGCCGCTTCCCGGTGACTGGCAGCACCTCCTGCTTGTGTAGCACTGAAGTCAACATAGGTATTAGCTAAAGTTATTAATATAATATATAAATATTATATTTATATTGTAAATAATATAATATAAATATAATATAAATATATCTATATATAAATATATAAACTATTTAAAATAACTATTTTCTCGTGTAAATTATGAGTAACTGTCCCATTAATATGTCAAAAGGGAAGAATAATACCAGGAGCAATATTTGCCAACACAAAATATATCTTAAGTTAAAATTAAACATTGTTAAATGTGTAAGTAATCTCTGGAGGCGTGGTGGTGAGCCTGTCACCCGTCCTGTAGGACAGGAAGACTTAGAGGCTAGTCTTACTGTCCTGCTAGGGGGGGGGGGACGGGATTATGGGAGCAAAGCCAAGTTTCGTCTTTAAGTTTCTGCAGTAAGAAAGGTGTTGAAGAATTACAAATAAAAAGAAAAGATTTTATTTACAAATAAAAATAAAATAGAAAAGTAAATGGGTGTAAAACCAATACAACGGAAGAGACAACTTTAATGGCGTGGATATTCAGGTAACCACGACGTCTCCCAACGTCCACGACGTCTCCCAACGTCCACAGACGTCTCACAACGTCCACAGACGTCTCACAACGTCCACAGACGTCTCACAACGTCCACGACGTCTCACAACGTCCACAGACGTCTCCCAACGTCCACAGACGTCTCACAACGTCCACAGACGTCTCACAACGTCCACAGACGTCTCCCAACGTTCACGACGTCTCACAACGTCCACAAACGTCTCCCAACGTCCACAAACGTCTCCCAACGTCCACAAACGTCTCACAACAACCAGGACGTCAGTGATACAAACTGCTTTAGAGTAGTCAAGAGACAAGACGCACTTGCCTCAGACGATCGATTAATTAACTTCATTACGAAAACTCAATTTGAACCCAATTACGTCCGAATTATCCTTTTAAGATTTCTGACGGAAAAAAATTGTAATTCTTTATTAGAGTGGGTGGTGAGGCGAGGCTGCTTCTGTGGTGAGTGGTAGTGTTGTTGGCGCCTATAGTCCTGTGTTGACTAGTCTTGTACACCTAGTTGTACTTGTAGGGGTTGAGCTCTGACTCTTTGGTCCCTCCTCTCAACCGTGAATCAACTGGTGTACAGATTCCTGAGCCTACTGGGCTCTATCATATCTACATTTGAAACTGTGTATGAAGTCAGCCTCCACCACATCACTGCCTAAGGCATTCCATTTACTAACTACTCTGACATCGAAAAAGGTCTTTCTAATGTCTCTGTGCCTCATTTGGGTACTTAGCTTCCACCTGTGTCCCCGTGTTCGTGTGCCACCCGTGTTAAATAATCCATCCTTGTCTACCCTGTCAATTCCCCTGAGAATTTTGTATGTGGTGATCATGACTTCCCGAGCTCTTCTGTCTTCCAGCAACGTGAAGTGCATTTCCCGCAGCCTTTCCTCATAACTCATGCCTCTTAGTTCTGGGACTAGCCTAGTGGCATACCTCTGAACTTTTTCCAGCTTCGTCTTGTGCTTGACAAGGTACGGACTCCATGCTGGGGCCGCAAACTCCAGGATTGGTCTTACGTATGTGGTATACAAGGTTCTGAATGATTCCTTACACAGATTCCAGGAACTCTTACACAGTTTCACGTGTAAGATTTCTTACACATGATTCCTTACGCAGGTTCCTTAAGGCAGTTCTGACGTTAGCCAACCTCGCATACGCAGCCGATAATATTATTCCCTTGATGTGGGCTTCAGGAGACAGGTTTGGCGTGATGTCAACTCCTAGATCTTTCTCTGTGTCCGCTCGCCACCCGCCAAACACACACCGAAACTACGACGTTGGTACAACGTTCGAACAAGTTTTAACACCTCCTAACCAGTTATAACAACCTATATAGTAAGTTGTAACAACGTTCTAATGCGTCATAAACACGTTAAGCCAAGATGTAACAACTTTATTACAAGTTGTAACAAGCGGAAAATAGAGACAGTTTCGGTTGTGTTTCCAGGGCAGCTCGCTCGCCCCCACTCGCCTCCTCGCCCAATATACAGCTTTCTAAACCATACAAATATAACATGCCATAAATGGCAATTCCGCAACTATTATCCAGACTGAAGGAGTGTGGCAAGACTTCGCTGGTGTCGCCGGATGTCGGCAAGTGGAGGTCGCTGGGCGGGTGGAGGAGGGAGGGAGGGAGAAAGGTAGGGGTAGAGGGTCGTAGGGAAGAGGCAGAGTTGAAGGTAGCGAGGTAACAAGAGATGTAGGTATGATATAAAAAGGTAGGGAGAGAGAGAGCGAGAGAACAGCAGCAGCAACAACAGCAGCTGCAGCCATAACAGCTGCTGCAGCAACAACAACAGCTGCTGCAGCAACAACAACTGCTGCAGCAACAACAACAGCTGCTGCAGCAAACAACACTGCTGTGCAGCAACAACAACAGCTGCTGCAGCAACAACAACAGCTGCTGCAGCAACAACAACAGCTGCTGCAGCAACAACACAGCTGCTGCAGCAACAACAACAACTGCTGCAGCAACAACAA
>WNGS01009132.1:40290-56098 GCA_020271785.1 Procambarus virginalis
AAGGGTCCCAGCTCTGGGGGGGTCCAGCTCTGGCAATGGGTCCCAGCTCTGGGGGGGTCCCAGCTCTGGCAAGGGTCCCAGCTCTGGGGGGGTCCCAGCTCTGGCAGGGGTCCCAGCTCTGGGGGGGTCCCGCTCTGGCAAGGGTCCCAGCTCTGGCAAGGGGTCCCAGCTCTGGGGGGTCCCAGCTCTGGCAGGGGTCCCAGCTCTGGCGGGGGTCCCAGCTCTGGCGGGGGTCCCAGCTCTGGGGGGGTCCCAGCCTGGGGGGGGTCCCAGCTCTGGTGGGGGTCCCAGCTCTGGCGGGGGTCCAGCTCTGCGGGGGGGGGGGTCCCAGCTCTGGCGGGGGGTCCCACTCTGGCAAGGGGTCCCAGCTCTGGGGGGTCCCAGCTCTGGTGGGGGGTCCCAGCTCTGGCGGGGGGTCCCAGCTCTGGCGGGGGGTCCCAGCTCTGGCGGGGGTCCCAGCTCTGGTGGGGGGTCCCAGCTCTGGCGGGGGGGTCCCAGCTCTGGCGGGGGGGTCCCAGCTCTAGCGGGGTCCCAGCTCTGGCGGGGTCCCAGCTCTGGCAAGGGGTCCCAGCTCTGGCGGGGGTCCCAGCTCTGGCGGGGGTCCCAGCTCTGGCGGGTCCAGCTCTGGCGGGGGTCCCAGCTCTAGCGTGGTCCCAGCTCTGCCGGGGTCCCAGCTCTGGCAAGGTCCCAGCTCTGGGGGGTCCCAGCTCTGGCGGGGGGTCCCACTCTGGCGGGGGGGTCCCAGCTCTAGCGGGCCCAGCTCTGGGGGGGTCCCAGCTCTGGTGGGGGTCCCAGCTCTGGCGGGGGGGTCCCAGCTCTGGCGGGGGGTCCCAGCTCTAGCGGGGTCCCAGCTCTGGCGGGGGTCCCCGCTGGTGAGGGTCCCAGCTCTATGACCAACATATGACCAGCTCACCCCGTCCTCCAAAAATGGGAGGTTATCTTGAGATGATTTCGGGCTTTTTTTAGTGTCCCCGCGGCTCTGTCCTCGACCAGGCCTCCACCCCCAGGAAGCAGCCCGTGACAGCTGACTAACACCCAGGTACCTATTTTACTACTGCTAGTAAGGGGCATAGGGTGAAAGAAACTCTGCCCATTGTTTCTCGCCGGCGCCTGGGATCGAACCCAGGACCACAGGATCACAAGTCCAGCGTGCTGTCCGCTCGGCCGACCGGCTCCCTATAGGTATATGTAACAGCACAAGTGCATTATGTACTATTCATAGCAGTCAGGAATTGTACTTATTTTCACTTAGTATTAAACCGTACTGTCAAATATATTGTGAATATTAGTTTGCCTGAAAAGCTGAACAGAAAACCACGACCTAACCTTAGTGTTTGAGATACGCATTATATTGCTTCTTAATACAATTAGTACTTACCTATAGCTATATTGATATTACAGTTTTATAAAACTAATAAAACAAACTAAAATATATCAATAAATTGTAAAGTAACTCAATATTTTTCAAATTTTTTATAAAATCTCTATTTTTAATAAAACTGAAAAATAAATTCCTGATATTTAAATTTATGTATAGCGAATTGAGCTTGAAAACTTCATCCTAAAGTTCTGAGTGCCTTAATAAAAAAACGAGGAGAATAAATTGCGTAACAGCCCCATAAGTGCAATTATGTACTATGTATGACAGTAAGAAAATATACTTATTACAATTAGTATTAAACCGTACTGTCAATTGGGAGGATGGGTTGGAGCAGCTTGTGCTGTGTGTACTCACCGTATTGTACACACCTAGTTGTGCTTGCGGGGGTTGAGCTTTGGCTCTCTGGTTCTGCCTCTCAACTGTCAATCAACTGGTGTACAGATTTTGGAGCCTTTTGGTTCTATCAAATCTACATTTGAAACTGTGTATGGAGTCAGCCTCCATCACATCACTGCCTAAGCATTCAAATTGTTAACTACTCTGACACTAAAAAAAAGATCTTTATAATGTCTCTGTGGCTCATTTGGGTACTCAACTTCGGCGTGTGTCCCCTTTGTTCGTGTTCCTCCCGTGCTAAAGTGTTTGTCTTTGTCCAAAGTCAGATCTGTCACTTTCCCTGAGAATGTTGTAAGTGGTTATGACCTACATGTTTCCGACCATATGACCAATGGTATGTCTTGTAGGTGGTAGGTGTGACCTGCTAATCACCTGCTAATCTTCTTCACGTATTTGTGCCTGTAGGATCGAGCACTAGATTCCGCCTTTCTAGCCATTGGCTGTTTATAGCAATGTGTTCTGTCATATTTCCCTATCATATATAGTTTTAAAATTGTGACTAAGAGTTTGCTTCCACAACCTGCTCTTTAAGTTCACTCCATGTTTCCACTACTCTCACGCTGAAAGAAAACTTCCTAACATCTCTGTGACTCATCTGAGTTTCCAGCATCCATCCATGTCCCCTCGTTCTGTTTGTATTCGGTGTGAAAATTTCGTCTATTTCCACTCTGTCAATCTCCCTAAGTATTTTATGTTTCTATCATATACTCCCCCCCCTCTCCCTACTTTTTCTAGTGTCGTCAGGTTCAGTTCCTTCAGTCGCTCTTCATACCCATCCCTCATAACTCTGGGACAAGCCTCGTCCCAGAGTTACCACTCTGGTAACTCTGGGTTACAGTGTTACCTCGTCACACACACACACACAAACACACACACACACACACACAGGCGGGACCAAAGAGCCAAAAGCACAACCCCCACACAGCACAACACACACACACACACACACACACACACACACACACACACACACACACACACACACACACACACACACACACACACACACACACACACACACACACACACCACACACACCTATAGAGCCAGTAGGCTCAGGAACTTGTACACCTGTTGATTGACGGTTGAGAGGCGGGACTAAAGAGCCAGAGCTCAACCCCCGCAAGCACAACTAGGTGAGTACACACACCACACACACACACACACACACACACACACAGGGGGCCAGGTAGCCTGGTGTAGGGGGGCCGTGGTAGCCTGGTGGATTGCGCGCAGGGACTTGTAATTCTGTGGCGCGGGTTCGATTCCCGCACCCGGCAGAAACAAATGGGCAAAGTTTCTTTCACCCTGAATGCCCCTGTTACCTAGCAGTAAATAGGTACCTGGGAGTTAGTCCAGCTGTCACGGGCTGCTTCCTGGGGTGTGTGTGGTGTGTGTGGTGGGTGAAAAAAAAAAAAAAAAAAAAAAAAAAAAGTAGTTAGTGTAGTTAGTGAACAGTTGATTGACAGTTGAGAGGCGGCCGAAGAGCAAAGCTCAACCCCCGTAAAAAATACAACTAAGTGAATACACACACACACACCACACACACACACACACACACACACACACACTCGCCCCAGTGTGTGTGTGTGTGTGTACTTACCTAGCTGTACTTACGAGAGGTTGAGCAGAGTGCGTGTTAGCTTCCTCATGCAACATGTAAGACATGTCTATGTTACGCCACGATCAATACCGCCCACGCAGGTATGCCAGAGGTTTTAATTGACACAATTAGTACAGCAGTGGACGAAGGACGTTATAGGTACCCGAACACACGTGATTACAAGCCCAGTACCACAAGGCTGGCGTAATGCACCTCCCACTCCACCCTCCTACAAGCCCAGGGACTAAATTCAGGAAGCAGTTACGCAAGCACTTACGAACGTGAACATCTTTTCTGAATCTTTGGCCGCTTTGTTTACAATTATTAAACAGTTAATGAGCTCCGAAGCACCAGGAGGCTGTTTATAACAATGACAACAGTTGATTGGGAAGTTGTCATGCTTGTAAACTGTTAATAAATGTAACCAAAGACGTCAAAGGCTGAAGAAAGATGTACACGTTCGTAAGTACTTGCGTAACTGCTTCGTGAATCTGGCCCCAGTACCACAAGGCTCCACTTACCACCGGGGGGGGGGAGGGGTATATAATAGGTATTTGCGGGTCTCCTCAACACGCTGGCACCACTTGTGCATCTCAGCTTGACCAGACGGATTACAGCCAATAAAAATTATCCTATCCTGACATATATCATGGTGATATAACCTGATAGATATAATGGTGATATACCTTGACATATATCATGGTGATATAACCTGACATATATCATGGTAATATAACTCGCATGTGTTTGAGTGTATATTCCGCTGATGCTGCATTGTGATTGGACAAGCGGTAAGAGATAAACATGTTACCTTCACTGTGATTGGTCACAGCAAAGCTACTACTGCTCTCTGGCGGCAAGGAGGTGAACTTCTTCTCACGGATCAAAACCAGCTTAAGTGATGCTTTTTGAATGAACCGTAATTAAGAGAACACGTCCGGCGCCCCAAGACACGACGACTTAACACTTCAACAAATGAAGACACGGGAGACCTGCCAGAAATATGGAAGACGGCGAATGTAATCCCAATATACAAAAAGGGTGACAGACAAGAGGCACTGAACTACAGGCCAGTGTCCATAACTTGTATACCATGCAAGATGATGGAGAAGATTGTGAGAAAAAACCTAGTAACACATCTGGAGAGAAGAGACTTCGTGACAACCCATCAACATGGGTTCAGGGAGGGTAAATCCCTCCCTGAACCCATGTTGGCGTATCTAGTAAAGCACAAGACTAAATTGGAGAAGTTTTAAAGGAATGCCACAAGACTAGTACCCGAGCTCAGAGGTATGAGGTACGAGGAGAGACAACGGGAACTGAACTTTACGTCGCTGCAAGACAGAAGAGTTAAGGGAGAAATGATCACCACATACAAGATTCTCAGAAGAATTGAGAGGTTAGATAAAGACTTTATTTAACACGGGTGTACACTCACAAGGGGGACACAGGTGGAAACTGAGTACCCACATGAGCCACAGGGACGTTGGAAAGAACTTTGTCAGTGTCAGAGTAGTTAACAGATGGAATGCATTAGGCAGTGATGTGGTGGAGGCTGACTCCATACACAGTTTCAAATGTAGATATGATAGAGCCCAGTAGGCTCAGGAACCTGTACACCAGTTGATTGACGATTGAGAAGCGGGACCAAAGAGCCGAAGCTCAACCACCCCAAGCACAATTAGGGNGGGGGACTGCATTTTTGGACTGTCGGAAAGCCTTTGACACAGTACCCCATAAAAGGTTGATGCATAAGCTGGAGAAACAGGCAGGAGTAACAGGTAGGGCGCTCCAGTGGATAAGGGAGTACCTAAGCAATAGGAAGCAGAGAGTTACAGTGAGGGGTGAGACCTCAGACTGGCGTGAAGTCACCAGTGGAGTCCCACAGGGCTCTGTACTTGGACCTATCCTGTTTCTGATATACGTAAATGATCTCCCAGAGGGTATAGACTCATTCCTCTCAATGTTTGCTGACGACGCCAAAATTATGAGAAGGATTAAGACAGAGGAGGACAGCTTGAGACTTCAAGAAGACCTGGACAAGCTGCAGGAATGGTCGAACAAATGGCTGTTAGAGTTTAACCCAAGCAAATGTAATGTAATGAAGATAGGGGTAGGAAGCAGGAGACCAGATACAAGGTATCATTTGGGAGATGAAATACTTCAAGAGTCAGAGAGAGAGAAAGACCTGGGGGTTGATATCACGCCAGACCTGTCCCCTGAAGCTCATATCAAGAGGATAACATCAGCAGCATATGCCAGGTTGGCTAACATAAGAACGGCCTTTAGAAACTTGTGTAAGGAATCTTTCAGAACATTATATACCACATATGTCAGACCAATCCTGGAGTATGCGGCTCCAGCATGGAGTCCCTATCTAGTCAAGCATAAGACTAAACTGGAAAAGGTTCAAAGGTTTGCCACCAGACTAGTACCCGAGCTGAGAGGTATGAGCTACGAGGAGCGACTGCAGGAATTAAACCTCACTTCGTTGGAAGACAGAAGAGTTAGGGGGGACATGATCACCACATTCAAGATTCTCAGGGGAATCGACAGGGTTGATAAAGACAGGCTGTTTAACACAAGGGGCACACGCACTAGGGGACACAGGTGGAAACTGAGTGCCCAAATGAGCCACAGAGATATTAGAAAGAACTTTTTTAGTGTCAGAGTGGTTGACAAATGGAATGCATTAGGAAGCGATGTGGTGGAGGCTGACTCCATACACAGTTTCAAGTGTAGATATGATAGAGCCCATTAGGCTCAGGAAACTGTACACCTGTTGATTGACGGTTGAGAGGCGGGACCAAAGAGCCAGAGCTCAACCCCCGCAAGCACAACTAGGTGAGTACAACTAGGTGAGTACACACACACACACACACACACACACACACACACACACACACATACACATACACACACACACACACACACACACACACACACACACACACACACACACACACACACACACACACACACACACACCACACACACACACACACACTTTCATTAACGGAGGCGACAAAAACAGATTTATCTGAGAATTTAAACAAATAAAAGTGAAAAAAGTTACTGTTGTGCTCCGCCTGTTGGTGTATTAAAGAGTCCGTGACTCCGGTGTTGCCGTGGCAACGGCCGTGTCCCAGAGGCACTCCCGCCCATGTTATCTCCGTGGCTCTTGTGTACAGGTGTGAAGACAGGTGTGTACAGGTGTGAAGACAGGTGTGTACAGGTGTGAAGACAGGTGTGTACAGGTGTGACAGCAGTTAAGTAACCTTTTGTGAGGAGTGGGAAGTACTTCTCCCGTGAGGAGGTAAGTGCCTCTCCCGTGAGGGCAACAGAGACAAGTGCCTCTCCCATAAGAGCAACAGAGACAAGTGCCTCTCCCGTGAGGGCAAGAGAGGGGAGTGCCTCTCCCGTGAGGGCAAGAGAGGGGAGTGCCTCTCCCGTGAGGGCAAGAGAGGGGAGTGCCTCTCCCGTGAGGGCAAGAGAGGGGAGTGCCTCTCCCGTGAGGGCAAGAGAGGGGAGTGCCTCTCCCGTGAGGGCAAGAGAGGGGAGTGCCTCTCCCGTGAGGGCAAGAGAGGGGAGTGCCTCTCCCGTGAGGGCAAGAGAGGGGAGTGCCTCTCCCGTGAGGGCAAGAGAGGGGAGTGCCTCTCCCGTGAGGGCAAGAGAGGGGAGTGCCTCTCCCGTGAGGGCAAGAGAGGGGAGTGCCTCTCCCGTGAGGGCAAGAGAGGGGAGTGCCTCTCCCGTGAGGGCAAGAGAGGGGAGTGCCTCTCCCGTGAGGGCAAGAGAGGGGAGTGCCTCTTCCCTACCCTGCAGCTTTCATTACTTCCTGCCTCCTCGGGTATACGTGCTTTATTGTATACTCCACTGTGATTTATACTGTATACTCCGGTGTATAAGTTGTATTGGTAAAGCCCTACACGTGTGGCCGGGCGTGCCTCCCGTGTTCTATGGCAGCGTCATGTTCAGGGTGTTCACCAGTGGCAGAGTTGTGTGTTGTGTCTCGGGTTGAACCCCTAACTTTGCCTTTCCTTCCTACACTGTTTCTCTCACCTCACTGTGATTCCTTCTGTGCTCCCCTGTGCTCCCCTGTGCTCCGCTGTGCTCCCCTGTGCTCCCCTGTGCTCCCCTGTGCTCCGCTGTGCTCCCCTGTGCTCCGCTGTGCTCCCCTGTGCTCCGCTCCGCTGTGCTCCCCTGTGCTCCCCTGTGCTCCGCTGTGCTCCCCTGTGCTCCGCTCCGCTGTGCTCCCCTGTGCTCCGCTGTGCTCCCCTGTGCTCCGCTCCGCTGTGCTCCCCTGTGCTCCTCTGTGCTCCGCTGTGCTCCCCTGTGCTCCCCTGTGCTCCTCTGTGCTCCGCTGTGCTCCCCTGTGCTCCCCTGTGCTCCGCTCCCCTGTGCTCCCCTGTGCTCCGCTCCCCTGTGCTCCCTGTGCTCCGCTCCCCTGTGCTCCCTGTGCTCCGCTCCCTGTGCTCCCCTGTGCTCCGCTCCGCTGTGCTCCCTGTGCTCCGCTCCGCTGTGCTCCGCTGTGCTCCGCTGTGCTCCCCTGTGCTCCGCTCCGCTGTGCTCCGCTGTGCTCCGCTGTGCTCCCCTGTGCTCCGCTCCGCTGTGCTCCGCTGTGCTCCCCTGTGCTCCGCTGTGCTCCGCTGTGCTCCGCTCCCCGCGCGGTGCTCTTCAATCTCTTGCTGTTCTAAAGCTTCTGGGACAGTTATTCCAGTCTGGCTGCACCGTCCGCCTCTCCCCTCCTTCAGTGATTACATTTCCTTTCCATGTTGCAGTTTTCGCCACTCTCACTTCTCTCGTAAGCCGTCTGGTTCACCGTATATGCTGGGGGGCCATCCCAGATGTACTGGACCCTCTCCCTCCTGCTCCCCGGGGGGCCTCTCTCTGCCTCCTCTGTCTCTCTCCCTTCCTCCCTCTCACACACTCCCCTTCCCCTCTGTCTCACTACCTTCTCCCTCTCACACACACTCCCTCCCTCCCTCTCTCATATAACCCAATGCTCGTCGGTCGGTGTTGCCGCCCAAACCGCGCTTCGGGCTTCGGTCGACCCCAAACTGCTATTTTATCTCTCCAGAAGAAAAAATTGACGCAGAGAAAGGACTTTTCTTCCAAACTACTGGAGATCCACCAGACTATGGCGGATGGAAGCAATTACCCTCGGCTCAGAGGAGACAGTTGGTCACCTCCCTGTCCATAGTGCCGGGGGGGGGGGGGCGACCCAGAGAGTCCCCCCCCCCCACACAACACTCACTGGGAAACATGCAGCAAGTGTTAGCCCTTACCTCTGGACGGGTCATCAAGAAGGGATCTGTGACAAGCATTCTCAGATACAAAACAAGTGGGAATAGTTTCTTTCTCACCTGATGCCGCTGTTCACCTAGCAGTAGTAAATAGGTAAATGGTAGTTAAACAGCTCCTCGGGGCTGCCTCCTGGGGCTGTGCGTGTGCGTGTGTGGTGTGTGTGTGTGTGTGTGTGTGTGTGTGTGTGTGTGGGTGTGTGTGTGTGTGTGTGTGTGTGTGTGTGTGTGTGTGTGTGTGACGGAGAGAGAAATATGTAGTAGATATGATAGAGGTAATTAGGTCTGGCAACCAACATAAGACAACCGCGACGGTTAGAAAAGGCAGGGTCAAGAGCTAACAGCTCGATCCTGCAGGCACAAATAGTAATTACACACACACACACCACCACACACACACACACAAACACACACACACACCACACACACACAATGAGTGAACAAAACCTCGCCAAAAGCTGACGTGTTCTTGGGCTGGCAAATCAATAACAAATAATAGTTTTCAGAAGCCGTGTTGTAGTAACCTTTGCTACCTAGAAGTGACCACCACACACTCTGGTGTGTGTCCTCACATACTGGTTGATACCTGGTTGATGGGGTTCTGGGGTTCTTCTACTCCCCAAGCCCGGCCCGAGGCCAGGCTCGACTTGTGAGAGTTGATCACCCAGGCTGTTGCTTGGAGCGGCCCGCAGAGCCACATACCCCACCACAGCCGGCTGATCCGGGACTTCTCTTAGGAAACAGTCCAGTTTTCTCTTGAAGATGTCCACGGTTGTTCCGGCATATTTCTTATAGTCGCTGGGAGGACGTTGAACAACCGCGGACCTCTGATGTTTATACAGGGTTCTCTGATTGTGCCTATGCACCTTGCTCTTCACTGGTTCAATCTTGCATTTTCTTCCATATCGTTCACTCCAGTACGTTGTTATTTTACTGTGTAGATTGGGACCTGGCCCTCCAGTATTTTCCAAGTGTATATTATTTGGTATCTCTCTCGTCTCCTTTCTAGAGAGTACATTTGGAGAGCTGTGCTTGCACATAACTGTGCTTGCACGACAGGATCTCTGCTCTTGGGCCCCCGTCTGTTGATTAAGCTGGCGGTCATCTAATGCCCCGATGCACGACCGAGTGCAAGTATTTTTTTATTAACAAATTTGTGTACATGTGCAGCTGCCCTAGACTATATGAAGGGGAGTACAGTGTGTCAAAAGCTAGCTACATGGTGCTAAAAATCCCCATCTCGGAGGATGGTTAGTTATACAGAGCATGTGATAGCAGTCTAGACTGGCAGATATCCTGACCAGGTCGTATTGACTTGCATGATCTCTCTAGTATGGGTGGAAGCTTCAGTTCTCTCTTATGTTGATGATTCTTGTGCATCTTGGGGCACCAAGAATTATCCTCATGGCTTCATTCTGTACTACTTCAAGTTTGTCCAACACAGAGGCGGGGAAGTAATTAGGTGCAAAGTATGATAATCAACTAAAGATCTAACAAACATCATATAGAATAGTCTAGCATATTTAATACTGATACCAATATTCTTACCAGTAAGTGTTTTGAGTGGTTTAAGACTTTCTTTTAACCTATCTTGAGGTTATCTTGCGATGATTTCGGGGCTTAATGTCCCCGCGGCCCGGTCCTCAACCAGACCTCCACCCCCAGGAAGCAGCCCGTAGCAGCTGTCTAACTCCCAGTAACTAACTATTTACTGCTAGGTAACAGAGGCATCAGGGTGAAAGAAACATTTTGCCCATTTGTCTCCGCCTCCACCGGGGATCGAACCCAGAACCTCAGGACTACGAATACGAAGCGCTGTCCACCCAGCTGTCAGGCGCCCCTACGGTGTAGATCATTTATAATGTCACTGTTAATACCAACGCCAAGGTATTTGTGCTGCCCACACGTTGCAATGTTCAGGTTGTTGACCTTAAAAGTTATTGGGACATGAGTTTTCTCTTGGGGATGGAGAACTCTGGATTTAGTTATAGAGATAACAAGACCACATTCAATGCTTTTAGCAGCGAGTGAATCAAGTAGAGCTTGCAGTCTAGTTTGGGTATTTGCAACAATGCATGTGTGTATATAATAATTTAAACATTAAAGTCTACGTATGTTAGCAGCCTCGGCTTCCTGCTCTTCTAATGCTATTAACTCACAACACTGAAGTTAAATAAATGTGTTCATCCATCCATGTCTTGTCTGCATCTCTGGCTCCATTCATAGTCTCTGGTTCTGCTGTTATATCTTCTAAATAGTTCGACCTTACCTAGTATGTCAGTATCGTTTAGGATCTTACATGTTGCAATCATATCTCATCTTTCCTAGCTCTTATCTAATATGGTAGAATTCAGTTCCCTCTGTCTTTCCTGACACCGAACCATCTCAGTTATGGGGCCAGACTCGTCCCATATTTTTTTTTTATCAAATTTTGTTTTGTTTCAGAGCCTCCATGCTGAGCCTCCATGCAGAGCCTCCATGCAGAGCCTCCATGCTGAGCCTCCATGCTGAGCCTCCATGCAGAGCCTCCATGCTGAGCCTCCATGCTGAGCCTCCATGCAGAGCCTCCATGCTGAGCCTCCATGCAGAGCCTCCATGCTGAGCCTCCATGCAGAGCCTCCATGCAGAGCCTCCATGCTGAGCCTCCATGCTGAGCCTCCATGCTGAGCCTCCATGCAGAGCCTCCATGCAGAGCCTCCATGCAGAGCCTCCATGCAGAGCCTCCATGCTGAGCCTCCATGCAGAGCCTCCATGCAGAGCCTCCATGCAGAGCCTCCATGCAGAGCCTCCATGCAGAGCCTCCATGCAGAGCCTCCATGCAGAGCCTCCATGCTGAGCCTCCACGCAGAGCCTCCACGCAGAGCCTCCACGCAGAGCCTCCACGCAGAGCCTCCATGCAGAGCCTCCATGCAGAGCCTCCATGCAGAGCCTCCATGCAGAGCCTCCATGCAGAGCCTCCATGCTGAGCCTCCATGCTGAGCCTCCATGCAGAGCCTCCATGCTGAGCCTCCATGCTGAGCCTCCATGCTGAGCCTCCATGCTGAGCCTCCATGCAGAGCCTCCATGCAGAGCCTCCATGCTGAGCCTCCATGCTGAGCCTCCATGCTGAGCCTCCATGCAGAGCCTCCATGCAGAGCCTCCATGCTGAGCCTCCATGCTGAGCCTCCATGCTGAGCCTCCATGCTGAGCCTCCATGCTGAGCCTCCATGCAGAGCCTCCATGCTGAGCCTCCATGCAGAGCCTCCATGCAGAGCCTCCATGCAGAGCCTCCATGCAGAGCCTCCATGCAGAGCCTCCATGCAGAGCCTCCATGCAGAGCCTCCATGCAGAGCCTCCATGCAGAGCCTCCATGCAGAGCCTCCATGCTGAGCCTCCATGCTGAGCCTCCATGCAGAGCCTCCATGCAGAGCCTCCATGCAGAGCCTCCATGCAGAGCCTCCATGCTGAGCCTCCATGCTGAGCCTCCATGCTGAGCCTCCATGCTGAGCCTCCATGCAGAGCCTCCATGCAGAGCCTCCATGCAGAGCCTCCATGCAGAGCCTCCATGCAGAGCCTCCATGCAGAGCCTCCATGCTGAGCCTCCATGCTGAGCCTCCATGCAGAGCCTCCATGCTGAGCCTCCATGCAGAGCCTCCATGCAGAGCCTCCATGCTGAGCCTCCATGCAGAGCCTCCATGCTGAGCCTCCATGCAGAGCCTCCATGCTGAGCCTCCATGCAGAGCCTCCATGCTGAGCCTCCATGCAGAGCCTCCATGCAGAGCCTCCATGCAGAGCCTCCATGCAGAGCCTCCATGCAGAGCCTCCAGGTCCTTTAAAGACTCCGGAGCCTTCAGCGAACATTACTTTATTTCCATTCTTGCTAGTGTGGGTAGTATCATAGCTCTTGCCAGTGTGGGTAGTATTATAGCTCTTGCTAGTGTGGGTAGTATCATAGCTCTTGCTAGTGTGGGTAGTATTATAGCTCTTGCTAGTGTGGGTAGTATTATAGCTCTTGCCAGTGTGGGTAGTATCATAGCTCTTGCTAGTGTGGGTAGTATCATAGCTCTTGCTAGTGTGGGTAGTATCATAGCTCTTGCTAGTGTGGGTAGTATCATAGCTCTTGCTAGTGTGGGTAGTATTATAGCTCTTGCTAGTGTGGGTAGTATCATAGCTCTTGCTAGTGGGGTAGTATTATAGCTCTTGCTAGTGGGTAGTATCATAGCTCTTGCTAGTGTGGGTAGTATTATAGCTCTTGCTAGTGTGGGTAGTATTATAGCTCTTGCTAGTGTGGGTAGTATTATAGCTCTTGCTAGTGTGGGTAGTATTATAGCTCTTGCTAGTGTGGGTAGTATCATAGCTCTTGCTAGTGTGGGTAGTATTATAGCTCTTGCTAGTGTGGGTAGTATTATAGCTCTTGCTAGTGTGGGTAGTATTATAGCTCTTGCTAGTGTGGGTAGTATTATAGCTCTTGCTAGTAGCTCTTGCTAGGTAGTATCATAGCTCTTGCTAGTGTGGGTAGCATCATAGCTCTTGCAAGTGTGGGTAGTATCATAGCTGTGTTGTCCAGCCTCACCTGCACACCTCGCCCTCAACAGTCGATTAAGATCTACACAAAATACGGAAATTTAAGATCTTTCAGAGTGTACAAATGCCTTCAAACAATCTTCGGGGGAATATATAGAACAACAACGACAAGAACTGTAGCTACCATAACCGCTGGCACTTGGTGCCTGGGTTAAAAATTCCCATTAGTTTTCTGAACGATGGGTTCTAAACTCATCGAAACAACAAGAGACCCTACAGCCGCCAGTTTTATTCTTCAAGCGCCTAAGCGTGGTAATAGAGAGAGGACACGCAGCAGCAGCCATGGTTCCTGCCCGTCATCTGAAGAGCTGGAGGAACTGAACAGCCTCTGACAACTAACTTTGTACTTGTAACGTATTTAACCCAATTTGTGTAGTAAAGTTTTCAATAAAAATACAATCAAATCTAAAAAGTGTGGTGGGAGAACACTATATAGAGCTCTCGCGGGAACCCCACAACGCTACCCTGGGTGCTGCATATCCTCTTCCAGGAGGCTGAGTGTCCCTATTCAAATTAATTCTCGGAGATCTAATTTTACGGTTATACATGCGCGGCCTGACGCTCAGATGTGTTTTGTTGAACCTTCGGATCTGTCGAAGATGTCGGTGCAACCCGTCCTCTTAAAAAGAACATCACTTTTGGCTCGTATGCGCGATATGGCCAAATTTCGACGTAATTTGAAATGAAATCGACTCACAAAAGTGACGTTCTGTTCCGTTTTCTATTTGAGTCGTCCGGCGTACGCGCAGTGGTTCTGAGAGGACACTTTAAATTAACGTTTTTCATAACGTTTTGAAACTTTAAGAGAATTTCCTGCCCACCTAACCTATCAGAGGACCCTTAACTTACTGTTGTTGAAAAAAAAATCCCAAATTTATTTTCATATTTTTTTCATTTTCAAATTACGTCCAAATTCGGCCATACGAGCAAACGGCCAAATGCGACGTTCTTTTTAAGAGGACAGGTTGGTTAGTAAAGGTAAACCTCTAAGCTGCCTTTGGTGACCCGTCTGACACTACACCATCTGCTCCACACATTGAATTGGTACACAGGAACTTGTTTCCACGGCTCACGAAACGGAGGAACGAGTCGACCAGACCACACACTAGAAAGTGAAGGGACGACGACGTTTCTGTCCTTCCTGGATTATTCTCAAGTCGATTGTCCATCCACAATCGTCTTGAGAATGGTCTACGGACCGAAACTTCGTCGTCCCTTCACTTTCTAGTGTGGTCTGGTCAACATATTTCAGCCACGTTATTGTGACTCATCGTCTGTGGAGGAATGAGTCCTGAAAGACATTATTGCTAGAAACGTGACCCACTACCGACATCAACCAAAAGATAGAGTTGACGATCTACTACAAGAGCAAAAAGATCACTAATTTGCGCATGAAGAACCTCCCGACACACAGCGACAAGTCTTGAAATAGACGAATATCGTCTATGTCTTGAACACGCCCATTTGGGGACTGTCAGCCCCAACGATCTCAGTACATAGGCAAGACAATATCTCTTTCAAGGCGCCTGATGATGCTAAATAACAAGGCTACATCAAAGAACACATCATTTCTACCAACACCCATATCATCACCAGAGATATCCTGACCAACAACACCGAACTTGACGGATACAACAACAATAACAGGTTAGGCATCGCCGAAGCACTACATATGAGACAATTTCAGCAATTATTAACACACGGAGGTACATTCTCCCACCTTCAAGAACACCATAGGAGTATTGTATGTATCCAACACACTGACCCATGTCCCATATTGACTGACTTTCGCCCTCCTGGGCGAATGCCCAGGAGGCGAAAGTAATTTGTAATTATGTAATTACAATGTAATTACATAATTACTATATGATTCTCTGTAATTACTATGAGTACACTTGATATATTGGACTTGTACCCAAGATTGACCATGTAATGTATCAATTATACAATGAATGTATGTGATGTAACTATATAACCTGAGCTTGTAAAAGCACCTTAATCACCTTCAGTGATTAATGTGAGCCTGGTGGACCAAACTCTCACAAGTCAAGCCTGGCCTCGGGCCGGGCTTGGGGAGTAGAAGAACTCCCAGAACCCCATCAACCAGGTATCAAGCAGGTATCTAGTGCTTAATTGCACACTAGTTTCTCTATCAGCTATCTCACCCCTGTCAGCGTAAAAGAGACAAATGTATGTGAATGCGTGTGTGTGTATATATGTATATGTACATATATGTGTGTGTGTATGTATATGTATGTGTATAAAGTATATATGGAAGCTGATCAGAATTACATTTCACATTTGTAAATGCATATTAATGACACTATGTAAAAGACACATCGAACACTTTATGTAGGGCATACGTAAATCTGTGTATCTATGTATTTAAGTATGTAGGTTAGCTTAGCATTTTAAAAGCACCGAATCACCTTCTGTGGTTGATTGTTCAATAAATCCCTGAACTATATGTTTAACACATCTCTAACCCTGTCCATGGAGGACAGAAGAAAATATATATATGTTGCTTAGCATTGTAAATGTGTGGCCACGTCTGTGGTAGAAAAT
>WNGS01009134.1:0-10020 GCA_020271785.1 Procambarus virginalis
GAGAACGATGGACATCAGCCCATACTGACAGGCGGCGTGGAGTGCCAACAGACGGAGAAGAAGGATGGGAAGGAGGATCGGAGGGAGACGAAGAAGAAGAAGACACAGGAGACATGACAGATCGGGCAGAAAGAGGGGAACCCCAGACAGAGGACCAGGAGGGGAACCCTTCAGAAAAGAACTCAAAGGAACAGAGGAGGGGGCGGTGGGCGTATCAGGGTCCTAGGCCTGGAAACGGTTTGAGTCTGAGGAAGGTGGGAAGGATGAGGAGAGGAAGAGCGCAACACGCGAGCATAAGAGACGTTAGAATAAGGTGGGAGCCGGCGAACTTGGCGCCTCGCCTCAGGAAGAGACCAATGCTCCTAGTGCTTTAAGTTGAGGACGGCTGCCTCAAGCTTGTAATATTTACACACACAGGAGAAGGTAGGGTGGGCCTCACCGCAATTGAGGCAGCGAGCCTGGGGGAGAAGTGCACTCCGACTTAGAGTGACCCTCGTCCCCACACAAAGGACAGAGAGAGAGACAGTACCAGAGCAGCGGAGGGCACCATGCCCAAACCTCAAGCACTTATTACAGAGCCGAGGAGAGGGAATGTACTCCTGGACGGAGCACCTGGCACCAGCAAGAATGACAGAGGGCGGAAGGATCCTACCATGAAAGGTAATCTTCACAACCCGAAGGGGTTGACGGCGACGACCACGAGGGGGACGAGTAAACAAGTCTACCTGGAGGACAGAATGGCCCTGGGCATCGAGGATATGACGTATATCTTCGTGGCAGTCCTGGAGATTCCGAACACCGGTAGCAACATGGGGTGGGAGGAGAATAGTGCCAACACTGGCATTCAACCGAGCGTTCTTGGAAACCCGAACAGGGGTCTCGCCAAGGCAGGACAAGGCGGCCAAGTGGGAGGCTGCATCCTGAGAAGGAGCACCAACGACACGTGTACTGAGACGGGTGAGGTGGAAAGGAAAGGAGGCATCTACGCAATCAACAAGGTGCCTGTAGAGGAAGAAATCGTCAGGAGGCGCAGAATCAAGAGGGAGATCAAAGTATTTGGCCCACGAAGCGGGACCAAACAAGACTTGATACGCATCAGTACGGGAAGGAATAGAGCGAGTGCGCCCGTGTCGAAGACGGCATTGAGAATCCCCATAGAGAGAGGGGTTAAAAGATGCAGTAGTCACAACTAGAGACTGAGCCGTGCCAGGGGACGAAGTGGTCACCACTGGGGGCTTGGGGCTCGACCCAACCACAGAGGAGAGAGGGGAGCTAAGGGGAGTAGTCAGAAAGGTCAAAGGAGGAGCAAGGTCGGGGCCCAATGCAGCGGGAGCTACAGAGCCCGGTCTTCCAACACGGTTCGACTCGGGGGCTTGGTCGCCCAGCCCATGAGCCTGAGAAAGTAAAAGAGGAACAGAATTTGACATCAGTACGAAAAGAAAAACATTCATTCACGAATGTGCCCCCATACCCACCATGGAGCCACAATTAGAGGCAGGACACCCAACAAGAAGCTATCGCCGATCATGTCGGGGCCCCCTAGGGGTGCATCGTGAGTGTACACCCCACAAACGCCACCTTAAGAACCGTCAGTCCGTCGAGACCGGGCTCAGTGACGAAAGGAGGATTAACAATAAAAGGTTCCCTTCGCTCTCGACGTTGGGTACTACAGTTCTACGGGTGCAAGAGTATGCCTCCTCAAACACCCAGGCGTCAAAATAGAAGAAGTCCAAAAAAATAACCAAAACAAGCAAAAGGTCGGCAGGAAACGACAAGCAGATAGGAGAAGAGGGTGGGGGGGGGGAAACGAAACATAAGGAAAAGGAAAAGCAATCCGGCACAATTGGAGAAGACAGCAGCAGGAGCATAAGGTCACAAAAGGACAGAGGACTGTCCCATGGAGCATCACACTCCGGCAGCCGACCATCAAGCCCCCTCATGGCGCCAATGGGCCGGATGGGGAAGGGGCAGGTTCCAGAAGATGATAGGAAATGTTAGTATTGTGGAAAAATTCCTCACAGACCACTGGGACATTACCCATCACTGTGCAGGGTTAGAACCCAAATAAGAATTCAACTGAAATTTAACGGTGTATAAGAAGCTGTGAAATATATTGGACACAATCTTACAGAAGCCAAGAAACGAATCATAAAAACTCATCCATCATCGTAGTAAGAGATAAATAAGAAGTACAGTACATGGCAGCCAGCAGATAAGGGCCCGCTCGTGAATATATCTAAATATGAACTTGGCAACGCCTACACGGGGCCCTTTGCAAGTGCTAAAATAAATGGCGAGAAGTTAGTGTAAATATAAAAGGCTTCACTTAGGACTTAAAAGAAGCCTTCTATCACATTACACGACTTGGTAATAGTCCAGGACAGGCAGAAGTGTCGTCGTGTCTCCATTTTCTGATGTGTGCTTTGGTCATAATATCGTCAGCCCCGTTATTTTTGTTTATGTGTACTTGCAGTTGAATCTAACACCTATCTACTTGAAAATATTACCTCTCGTTTAATTTTAACATTTACATAATTCATCAAATTTGCAACTTTGAGAGTATTTCAGTGGACACATTCACTGCACTTGCTAAATTCACATTCACATTCACTTGCATTTGCTGATGTTTCAGGTGAGTGTGACTTTTACCTGGCCCGTGAGGAGATCCAACCCGTCATGTTCTCCACAGCCTGCTCCAAAGGTCATCCCTTGGTGCCCGTCTTCAGCAAGAGGTAGAATAATTTATACCAATTATTCTGTGTCTGTCTAGTTAGGTAATACTCCATGGTAATACAGAAGCTTCTTCAAGCACCCGAATGCAAGGCTGTCATAAAGCTTACTTATATATTTCCATCAAATTAATATAAATAGATTACTAGTAATTTGCATATACCACTAAATTCTGAAACACTGGTAATTATGTTATTTTACTTTAAACAAGACAAAATGGCGTAATATAATGATAATATAATTATGCTTACAAGAATTCTGATGCTCAATGAAGCTGGACTCTACAACCAGTGGCTGAAGCAATTGTTCCCTAATTATTCCTCCTGTTCCAACCTGCCGACCAAGGTTGCCGTCCAGACTTCACTTTCCATTGTTAACATCTGGGTAATATGCTCTTATTTATTGATGGGGTTTAAGTATAATTTGTCTTACTTTTCATGAATATATTTGAAGAGTTGTTGAAGTATTCAGATAATACAACAACTACAGACAACAATTATCAGTCATGTTCTCACCTGCAGTACAACACTTTCAGGGCATGTTCCTTGTGCTGGTGTCCGGCCTTGGCCTCAGTCTGCTTGTCCTGGGCATCGAACTCCTCATGATAATGTACGTCGTGCATTGACCATCATGGTGCTCCGGTGTGATCATGGTGATCATGGTGCTCCAGTGTGATCATGGTGCTCCAGTGTGATCATGTTGCTTCTTTATTAATGTAGACCTCATGGCTGTTAATGACATTCCTCTATGACTGTGGACCCCATGACTGTTCATGACACTTCTTTATGACTGTGGACCTCTGTGGACCTCACGACTGTTAATGACATTCCTCTATGACTGTGGACCACATGACTGTTCATGACACTTCTTTATGACTGTGGACCCCATGACTGTTCATTACTCTTCTTTATGACTGTGGACTCCATGACTGTTCATTACCGTTCTTTATGACTGTGGACCTCGTGACTGTTCATGACACTTTTATGAATGTGAACCCCATGACTGTTCATGACACTTCTTTATGAATGTGGACCCAATGATTGTTCATGACATTTCTTTATTACTGTGGCCCTCATGACTGTTCATGATACTCCTTTATGATTGCGGACCTCATGACCGTTCATGGCACTCCTTTATGACTGTGGACCTTATGACTGTTCATGACATTTCTTTATAACTGTGGACCCTATGACTGTTCATGACACTTCTTTATGACTGTGGATCCTGTTTGGCGTGACTCTGCTTTAAAACCTCACAAATCCAGCCACGAACATCTTCCTGCGTGGGGACTTTAACCAGCTGCACCTGAAATGGAAGCACCTAGCTAATACAGTTATATCAGAAAGAATACCAGGAAGTAGCCTAAATGAACAGCACTTGTAAATGACCTGCTACAGATGTGCGACAGGTTTGCCTTAAACCAGCAAATAGTAGAACCAACTAGAAAGGAGAACACGCTTGACCTTAATTTCACCAATAATGATGAATTGATTAGGAACATAATGATTACAAATACACAAATACCTGTTACTCATATCACAACTTAATTAAAGTTCTGACAAGCATGGTGAATAGACCTTCGAAACCAGTCCCGATTCCCGGTGGAGGAGATTTCAGCAAATTCAACTTCTATAATAATCAGATAAACTGGGAGCAAATAAACTAGGACTTTACAGAAAAAAAAAACTAGGAAAAACAGCTAGAAAATGCAAACCTGAACCTGTGCCTGGAAAAAAATAAGCTCAGTTGCACTAGAAATATGTTCAAACCGCATCCCCTAAGTAAAAAGAGGAAGAGAGGCAGATTGGACCGGGAACGTCGTTCCCTCTATAGGCGAAGAAAACGAACCGCGGAATAACTTGAGAGTCACACCCTATATCAAGAACAGCGAAGAAGGTTAGGTAGAGAATTAGAAACAATTGAACTAAATCTACAAGATTCATACAAAACCCAGGATAAGCAAAGAGAGCAAAAAGCAATCAGAGAAATAGAGAGAAATCCGATTTTTTTCTCTTATGCAAAATCAAGATAAAAAAACGCATCTAATATCGGGCCCCTGCGAAAGGGAGATGGAACTTTCACCGATTACAACAAAAAAATGAGCGAGTTACTGAGGAAGCAGTACGACTCTGTTTCCAACGAAGCACTAAACACACTAAAGATTGATAACCCAATTAAATTTTTCATGGATATGATACCAACATCAAATCATATGTCAGACGTCACTCTATCTCCACTGGATTTTGAAGAAGCCATAAACAGTATACCTATGCACTCTACACAAGGCTCTTATTCTTGGAACTCCAAATTCATCAAGAACTGCAAAAAAACACTATCGCAGGCCCTTCACATTCTTTGGAGACATAGTCTAGATTCTGGCGTTATCCCTGACATACTAAAAACAGCAGAGATAGCACCACTCCATAAAGGAGCAAATATAGCAGAGGCAAAAAATTACAGACCGATAACACTAACATCGCACATAATAAAAATCTTTCAGAGAGAGCTAAGAAGTAAGATCACAAATTACATGGAAGCACAGCATCTCCATAACCCCGGACAACATGGTTTCAGAACAGGACGCTCTTGCTTGTCACAGTTGCTGGACCACAATGACATGGCATTAGATGCCGTGGAAGACAAACAAAACGCTGATGTAATTTACACAGATTTCGCAAAAGCCTTTGACAAATGTGACCATGGTGTTATTGCACATAAAATGAATTCAAAAGGAATTACCAGAAAAAATAGGCAGATGGATCTACAATTTCGTAACTAACAGAACCCAATGTGCATTAGTCAACAAAATAAAATCCGGTCCATCATCCGTGAAGAGCTCAGTCCCCCAGAGTACTGTGCTTGCTCCAGTACTTTTTCTTATCCTCATATCAGACATAGACAAGGACACAATCTAGAGTATTGTATCATCCTTTGCAGATACCACTAAGATTTTTATTAGAGTAGACAACATAGAGGACACGGCAAACCTCCAATCAGACATAAATCAGGTCTTTCTATGGGCTACAGAAAATAATATGGTGTTTAACGAAGATAAGTTCCAGCTCATGCGCTGGAACTATAACAACTGAAAATATATAAACAGAAACCACGTATAAAACTCAGTCAAATCATATCATTGAACGAAAAGGCTTTGGATTTGGCTTTGGATAAAAGGCTAAAGGATTTGGGTGTACTCATGTCGGAAGACCTTACCTCTAAAGAACACAATAAAGTAGCCGTCACAACGGCAAGAAAAATGACAGGTTGGATAACAAGAACCTTTCAAACTATATATGATATACACATCTATATGACACTCTGTTATGACCATGGACCTTATGACTGTTCATGACATTCTGTTATGACTGTGGACCTCCTGACTGTTCATGACACTCCTTTATGACTGTGGACCCAATGACTGTTCATGACATTCTGTTATGACTGTGGACATCCTGACTGTTCATGGCACTCCTTTATGACTGTGGACCCAATGACTGTTCATGACACTCCTTTATGACTGTGAACCCCATAAATGTTCATGACATTTCTTTATGACTGTGGACCCCATGACTGTTCATGACACTCTGTTATGATTGTAGACCCCCATGACTGTTCATGAGACTGTTATGACTGTGGACCCCCATGACTGTTCATGACACTCTGTTATAATTGTGGACCCCCATGACTGTTCATGAGACTGTTATGACTGTGGACCCCCATGACTGTTCATGACACTCTGTTATAATTGTGGACCCCCATGACTGTTCATGACACTCTGTTATGACTGTGAACCCCCATGACTGTTCTTGACACTCCTTTAAGACTATGAACTACATAACTGTTCGTGACATTTCTTCATGACTGTGGACCCCATGACTGTTTATGACACTTGTTTATGACTGTGGACCCCATGACAGTTCTTGACACTTGTTTATGACTGTGGACCCCATGACTGTTCATGACACTCCTTTATGACTGTGGACCCCATAACTGTTCATGACACTCCTTTATGACTGTGGACCCCATGACTGTTCATGACACACATTTATGACTGTGGACCCCATGACTGTTCATGACACTTCTTTATGACTGTGGACCCCATAACTGTTCATGGCACTTCTTTATGACTATGGACCCCATGACTGTTCATGACACTCTGTTATGACAGAGGGAGGGATCCGGTCGGCCGAGCGGACAGCACGCTGGACTTGTGATCCTGTGGTCCTGGGTTCGATCCCAGGCGCCGGCGAGAAACAATAGGCAGAGTTTCTTTCACCCTATGCCCCTGTTACCTAGCAGTAAAATAGGTACCTGGGTGTTAGTCAGCTGTCACGGGCTGCTTCCTGGGGGTGGAGGCCTGGTCGAGGACCGGGCTGCGGGGACACTAAAAGCCCCGAAATCATCTCAAGAAACCTCTCAAGTAGAAGATGACTGTGGACCCCGTGCCTATTCATGACACACCTTTATGACTGTGGACCCCATGACTGTTCATGACACTTCTTTATGACTGAGGACCCCACGACTGTTCATGACACTTCTTTATGATTGTGGACACCATGACTGTTCATGACACTTCTTTATGACTGTGGACCCCATGACTGTTCATGACACTTCTTTATGACTGAGGACCCCATGACTGTTCATGACACTTCTTTATGATTGTGGACCCCATGACTGTTCATGACACTTCTTTATGACTGTGGACCCCATGACTGTTCATGACACTTCTTTATGACTGAGGACCCCATGACTGTTCATGACACTCTGTTATGACTGTGGACCCCATGACTGTTCATGACATTCTGTTATGACTGTGGACCTCCTGACTGTTCATGACACTCCTTTATGACTGTGGACCCAATGACTGTTCATGACATTCTGTTATGACTGTGGACATCCTGACTGTTCATGGCACTCCTTTATGACTGTGGACCCAATGACTGTTCATGACACTCCTTTATGACTGTGAACCCCATAAATGTTCATGACATTTCTTTATGACTGTGGACCCCATGACTGTTCATGACACTCTGTTATGATTGTGGACCCCCATGACTGTTCATGAGACTGTTATGACTGTGGACCCCCATGACTGTTCATGACACTCTGTTATAATTGTGGACCCCCATGACTGTTCATGAGACTGTTATGACTGTGGACCCCCATGACTGTTCATGACACTGTTATAATTGTGGACCCCCATGACTGTTCATGACACTCTGTTATGACTGTGAACCCCCATGACTGTTCTTGACACTCCTTTAAGTCTATGAACTACATAACTGTTCGTGACATTTCTTCATGACTGTGGACCCCATGACTGTTTATGACACTTGTTTATGACTGTGGACCCCATGACAGTTCTTGACACTTGTTTATGACTGTGGACCCCATGACTGTTCATGACACTCCTTTATGACTGTGGACCCCATAACTGTTCATGACACTCCTTTATGACTGTGGACCCCATGACTGTTCATGACACTTCTTTATGACTGTGTACCCCATAACTGTTTATGACACTTCTTTATGACTGTGGACTCCATGACTGTTCATGACACACATTTATGACTGTGGACCCCATGACTGTTCATGACACTTCTTTATGACTGTGGACCCCATAACTGTTCATGGCACTTCTTTATGACTATGGACCCCATGACTGTTCATGACACTCTGTTATGACAGAGGGAGGGATCCGGTCGGCCGAGCGGACAGCACGCTGGACTTGTGATCCTGTGGTCCTGGGTTCGATCCCAGGCGCCGGCGAGAAACAATGGGCAGAGTTTCTTTCACCCTATGCCCCTGTTACCTAGCAGTAAAATAGGTACCTGGGTGTTAGTCAGCTGTCACGGGCTGCTTCCTGGGGGTGGAGGCCTGGTCGAGGACCGGGCTGCGGGGACACTAAAAGCCCCGAAATCATCTCAAGAAACCTCTCAAGTAGAAGATGACTGTGGACCCCGTGCCTATTCATGACACACCTTTATGACTGTGGACCCCATGACTGTTCATGACACTTCTTTATGACTGAGGACCCCATGACTGTTCATGACACTTCTTTATGATTGTGGACCCCATGACTGTTCATGACACTTCTTTATGACTGTGGACCCCATGACTGTTCATGACACTTCTTTATGACTGAGGACCCCATGACTGTTCATGACACTTCTTTATGATTGTGGACCCCATGACTGTTCATGACACTTCTTTATGACTGTGGACCCCATGACTGTTCATGACACTTCTTTATGACTGAGGACCCCATGACTGTTCATGACACTCTGTTATGACTGTGGACCCCATGACTGTTCATGACACTTCTTTATGACTGTGGACCCAATGACTGTTCATGACACTTCTTTATGACTGAGGACCCCATGACTGCTCATGACACTTCTTTATGACTGTGGACCCCATGACTGTTCATGACACTTCTTTATGACTGTGAACCCCATGACTGTTCATGACACTTCTTTATGACTGTGGACCCCATGACTGTTCATGACTGTTCATGACACTTCTTTATGACTGAGGACCCCATGACTGTTCATGACACTTCTTTATGACTGTGGACCCCATGACTGTTCATGACACTTCTTTATGACTGTGGACCCCATGACTGTTCATGACACTTCTTTATGACTGAGGACCCCACGACTGTTCATGACACTCTGTTATGACTGTGGACCCCATGACTGTTCATGACACTTCTTTATGACTGTGGACCACATGACTGTTCATGACACTTCTTTATGACTGAGGACCCTATGACTGTTCATGACTCTTCTTTATGACTGAGGACCCCATGACTGCTCATGACACTTCTTTATGACTGTGGACCCCATGACTGTTCATGACACTTCTTTATGACTGTGAACCCCATGACTGTTCAGGACACTCTTTATGACTGTGAACCCCATGATTGTTTATGACACTTCTTTATGACTGTGGACCCCATGACTGTTCATGACACTTCTTTATGACTGAGGACCCCATGACTGTTCATGACACTTCTTTATGACTGTGGACCTAATGACTGTTTGGGATGCTTCTTTATGACTGCATACATTAGGTACTTTGGTTATTTTTACCTCTGAGCTTTTCCCTGCATTTTTCTTTAATAACACAAATTCTTTAGGCATAAAATAAAGGTATAAATTACTAATTATCTAGAATTATTTAAATTTTTAAGGCAATATTATTGATCTGCTCAGAATGACACAAAAATAAAGATCACATAGCTGTTGTATAGTGCTGTCTTTCCCCAAGTAATTTCTCGCTGAGAAG